>APFE031413485.1:7844-135831 GCA_000404065.3 Pinus taeda | reverse complement strand
GAACTGGACAGTCATCCAGAAGATGAACTGATCCATCTCATTTGTATATATAAATATAGGTTACCTAATGAATATGAAATCAGTTTTTCTCGCTCATTAAGCCTGGAGTTACCCTGGCCTGACATGCTTCAATCAAATTTTTGAGAGATTTTACTTGTAGAAACTCAACTTTGTCTACCACAATTAATATCATAATTTCGTATGCATAACTACTATTTGAGTAACTATGGGTTATGTTTTCCTCCATTTAAATATGTTTCCTCATGTTCATTCTATTTGAAGAAATTCATGTTCGTTCTATGCATTCTTCCAATTCCTTTTTGTTCTCGTCGAACACTTGCTTCCTGCAGTTTCCCTGCATTAGTCACAACAAGTCAAACTAGCACATTTGACTAATCAGCATGTATGAAATATCATATCAGGTTAGCTCAAACATAACCATGAGAACGATACCCCATATGTAACCATCATAAAGCAGAACCATACTTCATATCTATACTAAGACTCAAGAAAAATACAGATACTTATCCTTAGTTTCCAATACCAATTATTAGTTTCTACTTTTGTCCTAAGTTTGTACACACTCTGGATCAGTAGCCTTATGAGGAAATCACCCAGTGTCTCCTCTTCTACCATGCGCACATGCACATAGTGTCCATTAAACATACACACACAACTATACATGTCATCTATCATCATGTAATACATGCATCCATATTAGTACCATATGTATCGTTTGTACACATTACCACTTGTACACGTCTATCCAATATCAATGTCCATAGCATTACCTGCATGACATATACTTCATCCACATGTTTTCAACCATATTAGTATTATGCCAAAAATTCCTTTATTTATTACCTTTAGGAAAGTTTGATGAAACCATTCTTAGTTTATCAATTGGAAAAGAAGAACCTTCATGGACCTCTTTAACTTCTGCAACTAGTGAATAATTTTATGTTAATGTATTCAAGTGATTTTATTTAGTAAATTCTTTTCATGTGTCTTGTGGTTGCATTACAATGTCAGCAAAATACTACAATAGAGGTAATCATACATACTACAACTTTATCATATTCATATCTTTGAGTTTTAGAAGTTAATTCGTCACTGGACCAAGTTTTATCAATGATAGAATATGGCCTCTTCTTAATCATAATGCAGACTACTAACCATGATAGTTAGTATAGAATGGAATTTAATGTTATATTTGAAGTCTAATAACAACCTTAACTTTGTCTTTAACAAAGTATAATCATTTCGTACTCAAAAGTACTCCACCTTAACTAAGGATGTCATATGATTTACTGTTGCTCTTTTTAACTCTACTTCCAGCAACTTGTTGGCACTGAATAATTTAGTGTATGCCCAAAACCAGTTTGAACAATTAGTATGAAAATACATACATCTATCATACATGCAGTATAAATGAAAGTTACAATATTCTCAATTTCGCACTATGTGTACCACCGTGTTAACCTAGCTCATTAGTACGTTGATACCCCACTTATAGTTCATAAATTATTCATGCAATTGTTATGTTTCCATATCCAAAACTAGACAATACTGTAAATCTAATCTGACATGTAGACTTATCTAAGATTGCTTGGTATAAAATAGTGGTGCCAAATATGCATCTGAGGTTGTACCCTTGTCAATTGATTTGAATATATTGCTAATTATTATTTTATTGAAAACACTTATCTTTGTATGCAATAATCTCATTTACGAGTACCACATAACCATCTAATATAGTTAAAGAATCATATTAAGTTGTTTTAATGTGAAACCTTTTGGGTTTTATGAAGAATTTCTTAATTAATTCGGATAGGTCATGCTCCAAATGTAGTGTACTTCCTAATAACCACTAAGGTTGCATCTAAATTTCTCTACCACTATATCAAATGTTCTTTGTTTTCGTAAAATTTATATATACACCATGATAATTTTAATCACTTCCCATATTAAGTGCCTCTGCAAGATCTACAATTCATATATTGAAAGTATCTTTTTCTTACTTTAGATTGGAAAGATTCATATTGTAAGGTATTAGTGGAACCCCATCATACTTCGATGAACATGCACATCAAAATTGTGATGTTTGAGGTTATGTATTTGTGATTTTGGGTGCCAGTCCCATTGACCTATTTATGAACGTCATGCAATTATTAGGTATGTTGTGCTCATGCATATAATAATTTGTATTGCATGTGCACATACTCTTCACCACTCTCACTCTATTTTAGTATAATTTGAACATATAATTTGTCCTTATTATTTATTACAATTATTTAGATATTGTGTTCCTCAAAGTCACTTGTAGGTCCAAACTATGCATATTTAATTTTGTATGCATGTTGCTACCGCATGTATGAATAACGACTTGCTAAGGTTTAGTTTCCTTCGACAGTGCATATTTGGAGCATTTTCCTTTAACGATTCAACAAATGGAAATGCCACATCCATAATGAGTTGCATCATTCCATGTAGATTCACTTATAGAAATATTAAATTGAAAGACAAATTTTGAAATAGATAGTTTCCTACTATAGACAAAGACGTGTCTTTCATGAGTTTAATAATTTTTCATGGGAATTTCCTAAACAAATATTGATTCAATTTTCAGGTATTTTTGATAGAATGTTATGAACTTCTTTGGAGTGATTTGTATCGATTTCATATATATTTTTATTTTTAGAAGGGTTCAACATTTCTTCCCTTCATATTTCAGGATCTCTATATGCATAACTTTATTTCATTAAGTTATGTCCTTCACTCAACTATCTTTACTGGCGTTAGCTTTTTATTTTATTAAGCTATGTTCTCTTTTAGAAATCATACCATTCATAATTTGATTTTTAACATGAGTAGAATACTATGATAGTCATATCGCCAAGTTTCATAAAAAAAAAAAAATCCAATAACTATAGTTTACAATTATTACAAATTTTTTTATTCCTCCCACTCTAGATATAGGTCAATTTTAACTCATGGTTTCGAGTAGTTGTGCCCTCACAAGAGCATTCAACCATAACTTAATTTTGGACAAATTTCTGCAATATAACATAGAAATTTAATCATCACATCACTCAATAAGTAGGTGCGATAAAAATTAACCAATTGATGGTTGCCCATTTCTACTTATTCAATTAATCAACATGTTATCTGTTTGTTTCTCCTTTGCATTACTCTTAATTCCACCACAATTCATCATTGCATAATTATTTGTAGCCTCCTCACAATGCTCGTATCACTATCCAATACATGAGAAATTCAATGCAAGTGCAAGGGATAAATTCAACCTTGTTCATTTATATAGATACTCACTTAGAAATTTAATTAATGAATTATAATATAGTTTAGTATTTGTGCTTTATTGTATCCATCAAGAATCAAATACACCACATATTTTGACTCTATAATGTATATTGTAAATCTTCACATTTTTTATTCCTCATGCTTGGTTATGAATATCTAGCATCTTAAATCAATTTTTAACTCATGTTAGTTTGTGAGAATTTTGATCCATTGACACATGTAAGAATATCAATGCAGCGCATTTCAACCACACAAATGAGCCCTACATGCAAGACATACATATATGTAAGCATGTGTGAGTATCCCCTTCAAACATAATGTGAATTTGCAACTCAAGTACTCATATTCTTCTGTTTTATGTATAAAAAAAATCAATTCATATAAGTTGTAAACACTCTTTTGTGTAGTTCATTTATACTCAAAGAACCCCCAAGTATAATAATCTTGTTTTGACTACTTAAATAAGTATGTAGACAAACATGAAATAGTATCATTGTCCTTAAGGAAATCATGGCATATCTATCAACATGTTTTAGTGCTTTTCACACATTAAGGTGTAAAATATAGAATACCTACTTGCTACCAATATGTATTTGCCATGCTTTTTTTTACTCTACACAGTCTTCCAATGTAGAAAGTAATTTATTTAGAAGGTTTTAACATCGAGCAATTCTTAATTTCATACTAAGAATTTCAAAACTATTTTTAATCAAAGTATTTTTTGACTTCTTTTCATACAGTCTTCCTCTCTTCTAATAAAAGAAAACAATGTGATTTAAATTAAATTTGGAAAGTAGGGAATGAGATTATAAATATTTATTCTTAAAACAACAACATGGTTATTCTTCTTACCCAAATCTCTGGTCCTCGTGATGCAAAGTTGCCATTGATACTGTACTGTAGAAGTGTAAGCACACCTAACTTTCTATGCGGTGGAACAAATAGATGAGTTAAACAACAATTTCTTACCATTGAAGGGCCTTTCATTCTAGTTACTAACTGTAATATGCCTTCCCAAAAACGATCCCACATTTATTCTATATTTAATTTTCCAAGACACATATATTTGCTTGGAAGGACATGTGGATTTTAGACGAGGAGTTTGTTTATAATGGAATCTGGCCTTGACATGGCATGCAAATTTCATTGAGTGTAAGGAAACAAACTTGAAATTTGTTGGGCTTCGGCTACGCATTTTCAAACCATGTTGTGGATGGTAATGACAGTTAGTGAAGGGGCGTGTCTGAAGTAATTGATTTAACCGCCCACATTTTCCCATGAGATCTTGGTTTAAAGAAATAAATGTCGAGAAAAATTTTGGCATTCGTCAAAATCCACTTCACTTACTTATTGCCTTAGGTAGTCCTGGGCGAGGTTCTCCATTTGCCACTTTATTTTTAGGTCCTACCTGCTTTGATGCAAGTGGATGAAAAAACTACATAACAAAACATGTTGGGATTTATAGGAAACAAACCTATATGGTAAGCTTCACTATGCATACTTTTACATATTTGGAGGCATCAGATGAGAATTTATGGTCCATGATGAGCGCTTGATACCACCAGTGCTCTCCTTGAGCATGAAGAAGACAAATTGAAGACAACTCAAGGTGCACTCCTAGCCCTCCATTTGTCCCATATTTTGGCAACTACGCTACAATTGAGTTTGGGGAATGAGTGCACCTCATGTTGGGGCTACGGTATTGGCTAACTGAACAAGAAGAAGGATAATTATTTATCCAATGCTTGAACTGAACTGAATGCAATTGAAAATATTGACTTGAACACAAGGATTGTAACTTCATTCCCATAGTGGCCATACCTCTACGCTCTCAACCCTCGAAATTTGATGCGTCACGCTATCTCTCCCTCAGGCGACCAAACTAAGTGACACTGAAGAAAAAAATCAGTCTTGGCTATTTCATCTTCAACCAAAAGGGAAAAGACAGCTACGAGCATTGTCAAAGGGATGAACCTTATCCCTATGAATTCTTATTCGAGATCATCTTTGTGTTACAGAAGGGAAACAATCGTCGATATTACGGATTTGAGAAAGGAAACAATAGTCAGATGTTTTTCTTTGTAATTCTAGTGCAGGGATGCTTTATATCGACCTGTAATAGAAATCGGTTCCTAAATCTACCATATTCAATCAAACTTTTGGAGGCATGACAATTTTGTTTTTGTAAAGAAAACTGTGGGTTGCATAATAAGCAAGAAAACACTTTGAAACTAGACTTAGTCTCTCACTTGACTACGCCATTTAGTATCACCAGTGCATGAAGTAACATGGCTTCTCGGCTTTTGTAGTTGATGTTGGACAACACCAGGGTGAATCCAGCTGAATTTGATAAAATATCAAGTCCTGAAGGACAGAACTTGTCACTCGACAACACCCAAAGGTGGATTCTATTGTCACAAGTATCAAAAGACCGGGTAGCGTGAGGGACAAGGAGATAAACTAAATAATGTCTCAATTGAAACAGAATTCTATATGCTTGGTTCCGCTTCCACTCTCCCTGGACACAAGGATTCCATTGGTCCACATCTTGTTAACACCGACCATAGTTTCCAAAAGGATGCTCAGTAGCATGCCCTCACTCCTTTCTGTGAGGCATCTCTGCATATACACATAACTAGTCAAACTATCTATAAATCTTATCGAATCAGTTGTATAGAAATTAATTTCAAAATTTTCAATCTGTGTTTGTTTCTTTTCCTTGGCAATTTCACTATTATTCCCTCTGGCGATGTATAGACATAAATTCAATTCTCGTCTTCTATGCCAATTTTACCAACTATAGTGCACAATACAAGGGATCCCTAATAGTTAAGGGGTAGCATGTAACATGGAATCTCAACACGTCCCCCAAAACTCTGCCCAACGAAGATAAGAAGAAAACCTTCACACTTTCCCAATTTAATTCGCGACTCTACACATGGAGTATTCTTTTTTTCCCCAAATGTATACAATTGTGGGTTGAGTTACTTTGAGTCTCGCTTAGTTAGGTGAGTTCTGATTTATTTTAGTTCCGTGATTCATTACTCTTTGTTGTCTATATAATCTATTTAACTTTTTATGAAGTAATGAGAAAAAAGATTTACTCCTCCTTCTCTTCTCAATTCTGGTAAAAGAGATCAAGAAAGACAACAACTAATTTCACGGTTGTTCTTTCTTCTGTTATTCATCATTTTACACAACTCGAGTAAATAAATATATTTTATTTCAATATATATATATAGACACATACACATACACATATATATAACATAATATATATGTTATTTCTTCAACACCTCCCTTCAATAAATCATTTTGGAATTTAATTTCAATTGTTATGGATTCTGGGATATTTGTCTTATGGTAATTTATACCTGAACCCTCCATTAAACTTCGTAATTGTGTAAGGCCTAAGTGCAAGACCTAAATTAAGACCTACAACTTATTCATATATGATGCAGGAGCATCTGACTGAAAAGGAGACAGTTGGAAATGGTTTTTATTTTTTGTTGGAAAGAAAGAAAAAAAATTTGAAATTGTTTTATTTTTATTTTACTTAAATTAAGGCTGACACAACCATTATGCTTTAAAAATTAAGCAAGCAATTAAAAATAGGATTAGTTAATAGTATGTTTAAATAAACTGTTAGATAATTGAAAGGTAGTTGAGGAACAATTCCTCAACTGTAAGAAACTACTTGTAAGACATTGAAAAAGAAAAACCAGAGCTTCATGAAAGAGGCTCCCATCGAGAGAGAAAAGAGGACATAGAATTGAAATTACATTTTTTCTTGGATCTCTATGAAAGCAAATGAATCTAGAACCTGTCATTAAGGAAGCAAAACAATTTTTTCTTTTCCTATGCATTAATGTTTATGACATTGTGTTAAATAAAAATAGTGAAATAATTGATTAAGAGGCCGAATGACATGGACAAAAGTCGCATGATTGAAGGCATCTTAGACCAGGAACCAGACAAAGGCAAAGCCATAAAAAACAACACAACTTTTCTCAAGAAAATCCTAGTTCAATTTAAATTCAATATTCAAGCACACATGTGCATTCGTTACATTTCCAAATTAAAAAATTCATTATACATTTATATAACCAAAAAATAGTAAATGATTCTGAAACCCACGAACACTGAAAACAATGATTTGCAGGCCAAGACTAGTCAAACAACGAGGGTATGAAAACCCACGAAACCATACAAACACACAGAGAAAGTGAAACCCCAAGGGTTATACCTAACTAAGGATAGCGCAAGAAAAGAATAGAAAAGCCACAATACAGCCACGAGGGGATCCTACCCTGTTTTTCCCCAAGCTTGTAAGGACTCCCAAGGATGAGGCCATGGAGCAACATTCCCTAGGAATGACCTACACACCACCACAAAAGAAAGGTGACAATCAAGAAACCAGTAAGGCAAACAAAACAAAAGGACAGTGAGCAGATAAATGAAGAAAGGAGAGGGTATATACCTAGAAGAGGCCTAACTCCGTGCTAGAGGAATAGAACCGAGTCTCTCACTAGAGGGTTTCTCCGAACAGGAATGCCATAGGAGAAGTTTACCTACTCACCAAGGAGCCAGAGGGTTAGATTCATAAAAGCGAGGTGTAGAAATGAAATTGGAACAAAAAAAGTACTTGAGGTAGTGTTTGCTAAGCCACCCACTACAATAGCAAGGAAAGAACCTGTGGTTACACAGAGCTAGATCAACACAAAACCAACAAAAAAAAAATTAAATCACCACAAGCAGATTAGAGACAAAGCATGAGGTGGGTAACAAAGATGAAATAACTTGCAGGTTGAAGTCGACCTGAAACCTCCTAGAACTATCAAAATAAACCACCACAAGGAAAAAGCAAAGGCACAACGCTAACAAACCACCACAAGGAAGAAGTGAAGACACTGTGCTAGCAAACCACCACAAGAAACAAGCGAAGGCACAACACACACCACAAATTCGTACCAGATCATGGCGAATACAAGAATGAACTCCTAATTTCCCTTGGCAGGTGTGAAATGACCGCACTTGCGAAAACAAGGCCAGTATGAAGGGCAAGCCAAAAACAATAAATTTCATTAGAACCTCACACCAAAAACTTGATACTATTTATTTGAAAAATCAACAAGAGTTAAATGGTCATTGATATGTGTCCCTCCTCGTGATTGCCACCAATTTTTGGTATTAGAGCAAGTTAGTTCATTTCTCTCAGTAAAAAGTTAGATATAGGAACAAGATGTCAAGGGCTACGAGAAGATATTATCACTTTAGCTACACGTTTGGCAACAGTGAAAGTAGTAAGGTGTAGAGATCCGGAAGTTAGGGATGATAGTGAGGAGGAAAACTCATGAAAGGAGATTTTGGGGGTAAGGAAAAAAACCCTTGCATATCAGTTTTTTGATCCTGAGGCTTATGGGTTATGGCCCACAAACCTATCAGAAGCATTCTTATAGTGTTTAAGCCTCAAACACCTGAACAACACATAAAATTGGGACCACTCACTCTATTGGAATACATGGGAAACACACTCTCGAACAAATAAGGTAGACTTAAAAGACATACATCCACAACTATAATTAACGATGGGTCTGCTCTCGGTCCATCTCCTTCCCACTGCACTCTCCATTCTCTGATCTTCGATCGGCCTTCACCTCTGCGGTTCACAATTAAATCGTGACCGTTGATCTGGCACTGAATTCGACGGTTGTTGCTGGCATGATCAATCAAACTTGTGTGACAGTCTTCCACCATCGATCACCTTCCGCAAGATCCAATGGTTCAGAAGGACTTCAGGTAGACAATAGGAACAATGATTAATCGCCTGAAAAGTGGTTTCCTCTCTCCTCCTCATTGCTATTTGTCACTTGATGAGTGGAATTGGGTGCTCACCCTTCAATACCACTTACCACTTTTCCCTCATCCGAAATACCACTTCCACTATTGCAAAACCACTTTCCTTGTGAATTAGCTTTCGTGCTCTTCCACCATGTGATGACCATTGATTTCTTCCATTGAACGGTTTTGACGGTTCCTTTAGGTTGCTCTATATTTTGATCTAGACCGTTGATCTCTAAGATCCAAGGGATCCTGTGCATTCTCTCATTCATCCACCATTTAATGGATTTTGCGCTAAAATCCAGTTCCTATTCCATATACCATTTCATACGCTATATAAAAATTAATTCATTTATCTCTAGATCGCCATCGATCCTCGTACTGATCGATGGTTGATCAATACTACAACACACATACTCAGACTGTTCAAGAAATACAACACACAGGTATACAATATTAACACTGAACACACTTTTCTATTATATATAAACGATTACAAGCTAAGGAATTTCATCCTTAGAACAAACTCCCTCTTGACTACATTGTATCTATCTCTGTTACACAATATGTATTTATTACTCTCTGTCTCCCCCTCTATCTGTCTCACGATATATATGTAGAACACGCAGGTTCATCATTACAGGAATATTAGATCAAATCACTGAAAGGATCCGATCAATCCTCTCCTCAAATATCTCAACTAATCTCTTTATTTGCATAAATATGGCAGATTACATTTAATTAATTCCTCTAGAGACTTTATTCATTAGATCAAATTAGGTCTATTTTAACATATTTCTCCAATTTAGTTCTGATGGTCGATGTCCCTCTCGCTTCCTCTGCTTTGGATTCCTACTTTAATGAAGAGTGTCTGATGCTCCTGCATTAGACTCCTAAGGCACAAAAATTTATTACCTCTTGGTCATATGCTTCTCCTTGTCCTTAGCAGTTCTACCCACTTCTCAGTAGAACTGTCCTCATGATCTTCTGTGAGTTGCAACGAACCTCTGCAGTAACATTCTTCCTTTGCTTCACGATATCTCACCAAGATTCCTCGTCTAAGCTTTAGTCTTTTTGCATCGTTCTGGTTCTCTCCTCTGGAACCAATTGAGGAATCCTAGCTCTAGGGTGCTCCAAGTCTTCTCACCTTAGGTTACTGTTCTCTGCACGATAGTAAGACCATAGCTCTCTAGCTTCAACAACTATACCTCCTCTCCTTCTGCTTGCACTCCTTCTTCGTTCTTGTAGGAAAACTTTCCCTGCTCTGATAACAAATGATGAAAGGAGATTTTGGGGGTAAGGCAAAATCCCTTTCATATCAATTTTCTGATCCTAAGGCCTGTGGGTTATGGCCCACAAACCCATCAGAAGCATTCTTATAGTGTTTAAGCCTCAAACACCAGGGCAACAAATAAAATCGGGACCACTAATTCCGTTGCAATACATGGGAAACACATTCTCGAACACATAAGCCAGACTTCAAAAGCATTACAGCTGCAACTATAATTATGATGGGTCTGCTCTTGATCCATCTCCTTCCCACTGTGCTCTCCATTCTCCAATATCTGATCGGCCTTCACCTTTGCAATTAGAAATTAAATTGCTACCATTGATTTGGTGCTGGATCCGATGGTTGTCACTAGCTTGATCAATCAAACTTGCGTGAAAATCTTCCACCATCGATCACCTCGCCCAAGATCCAACGGTTCACAAGGATTTCGAGTAGACGACAAGCATGAGGATTTACCAACCGAAAATTGGTTTCCTCTCTGCTCCTCACTGCTACGTGTCACTTGATGAGTGGAATCAGGTGCTCACCCTTCAATACCACTTACCACTTTTCACTCGCCAAAAAAATACCACTTCCGCTATTGCGAAACCACTTTGATCACGAATTAACTTCTATGCTCTTCCACCATGCGATGACCATTGATTTTTTCAATTGGACAGTTCTGATGGTTCCTTCAGGTTCCTCTATATTTTGATCTAGACCATTGATCTGTGAGATCTAATGGATCCTGTGCATTCTCTCATTCATCCTCCATTTGATGGTTTCTACGCTTAAATCTAGTTCCTCTGCCATATACCATTTCAAACACGACATAACAATTAATTTCTTTATCTCTAGATTGCCATCGATCCTCATAGTGATCGATGGTCAATGAATACTACAACATGCGTACTCAGACTGTTCAAGGAATACAACACACATGCGTACAATATCAACATTGAACACACTTTTATATTATATATAGACGATTACATGCTAAGGCATTTCAGCCTTATAACAAACTCCCTGTCGACTACATTGTATCTATCTCTGTTACACAATTTCTATTTGTTACTATTTGTGTCCCCCTCTATTTGTCTCACAATATATATATAGAACATGCAGGTTCATCGTTATAGGAATATTGGATCGGATCGCTGAAAGGATCCGATCAATCGTCTCCTCAAATCTCTCAACTAATCTCTTTATATGCATACATATGGTAGATTACATTTAATTAAGTCTTGTAGACACTTTATTCATTCCATCAAATTAGGTCTATTTTAACAGATTTCTCCAGTTTAGTTCTGATGGTCCACATCCTCCTTGCTTCCTCTGCTTTGGATTCCTCTTTTAATGAAGAGTGTTGGATGCTCCTGCATCAAAACTGTAGCCACGACGGATGGGTCTAATGAAGAGGGAGCAGAGATTAAATTATTGATGTCAGTTTTGATGGCTACTAGCAAGCCAAGGCTGGAGCTTTCTAATTATGATGGTAGTTTGTCCACAGAGGCATTATTAGACTAGATAAGTGAGCTAGATAAATATTTTGAATATGATTAAATCAGTGAAGACAAGAGGATTAGGTTTCTTGTAACCAAGTTGAAGGGACATGAAGCATTGTGTTGGGATAGTGTGTAGGAAGAAAGGAAAAGATTTAACAAACCATTGATTAAAAAATGGGATAGGATGATTGCTAGGATGAAGAGAAAATTTCTACCTAAAAATTACCAAATTTCCCTTTATAGACGACTATAGAACCTAAGACAAAGAATGATGACCGTAAAGAAATATACTGAAGAAATTTATAAAGTAAACCCAAGAGTTGGCTATGTTGAAGATACCCCTGAAAAAATAATAAGGTTTGTAAATGGTCTACAGATGGAGATCCTAGACGTAATTAGTATTCTTTCCCCTGATACCATAGAAGGAGCTTATCAGAGTGCTTTGAAGGTAGAGGAAAATATTTCTAGTAAATAGAATGCTAGAAGAGGACGCGATTCTATCAAAGGTAGGGGACAGTCCTTTAGCAAAGGTAGAACTGCCAACAACAATGAAGAGGGTAGTAGTTCAAAGAGTTCGAGACAGACTAAAAGGGAAGGTAACACTCGAGGAGGAAGGTGATACTAGTGAGGAAGAGGTAATGTTAGAGGAAGAGGAAATGCCTATCAGTGTTACAAGTGTCACTAAGTGGGCACACAAATCCTCTGAATGTCCTCAAAAAGAACAAACTGGATAGAGGGGAGCATATGTTGCTCAGCCTGATGAAGCAAAGGCACTTCCACAAGAGGTGGAAAATATGACTGAAACCAGGGAAGCCTTGGTGTTGAACAAGGCATTACTAAAACCAGCTAAAGAAGTAGTTGATCAGACACAAAGGAAAGAATTGTTTTGAACTGTGTGCAAGTTGCATGGGAAATGCTGCAAATTAATCATAGAAGGTGGAACTACTAATAATCTGGTAGCTACTGAAATGGTGGGGAAATTGGGTTTGAAGAAGTTGAAGCACCCAATTCCATATAGGGTGTCTTGGTTGCAGATTGGTCACCAATTGATGGTCGATGAGTAGTGCGAAGTAGAGTTTCATATTGGAAAGTACAAGGACAAGGTGACTTGTGATATCATGCCAATTGACATGGGCCATATTCTGCTGGGCAGGCCATGGCATTATGATAGGAAAGTTGTGCATGATGGGGAAACAAATTGTTACAAGTTGGTTAAAGATGGGATAAAACATACGCTAGTGCCCATAACGGAAGAGGATGATGTAGAAACCATTGGAACAAAACCATTATTGTTAGGTGGAAAATAGTTTATGCACCAGATGGAGGATGATAAGGTAAAATATGTAGTTGTTCGAAGGCCAAAACATCTATTGATCCATACTGAAATCATTGACTTACCTAAAGAGATACAGGACATGCTGCAAGAATTTAGTGATATTGTGGTAGATCATCTACTAGACAAATTACCACCAAAACGGAGCATTAGTCACCATATTGATCTCATTCTAGAAGACAATTTGCCAAACAAAGCTACTTACCTGATGAGTCCGACAGACAATGAATAAATCAGGAAGCAGGTGTAGGATTTGTTGGATAAAGGACTGATTTGAAAAAGTCTAAGCCCTTGTGCATTTCCAACTATTCTAGCTCACAAGAAAGGAGGTGAGTGGCAGATGTGCACTGATTCCTTGGCAATTAACAAGATCACTACCAGATACATGTTTCCTTTACCTCAGATGAATTATATGATGGATAGTTTGAGTGGAGTAGCATACTTTTCAAAGATAGACTTGAAAATTGGCTACCACAAAATCAGGATTCAAGAAGGTGACAAGTTGAAGACAACGTTCAAGACTAATGAAGGCTTATATGAATGGCTGGTTATGCCATTTGGATTGAGCAATGCCCCCAACACGTTCATGCATTTGATGAATGAGATTCTAAAAGAATTCATCAGTAAATTTGTGATTGTATATCTGGATGATATACTTATATTCCGCAAGTCTAAGGAAGAGCATTTTTGACATGTGAGCTATGTATTGGAAAAATTGTAGCAAAATTGATTATTGATAAATTTGAAGAAATGTTCTTTTTTCAAGAAAGAGTTAATTTATTTGTGATTTGTGATTTCCGAGAATGAACTAAAAATGGATCTAGAAAAGGTTGCAACCATAGTTAGCTGGCCGTCTCCCAAGTGTTTTTTTGAGGTACGAGGTTTTCATGGATTGGCGAGTTTTTATTGAAAGTTTATTAAAAAATTTAGTGGGATTTGTGCACCAATGGTGGACACCATTAAGAAGGAAAATTAGCCTTTTTATTGGATAGATTTGGCTGAGAAGAGTTTTCAGCTCCTTAAAAGGAATATCACTAAAAAACCAATTTTAGGATCACCAGACTTTAACAAACTTTTTCAAGTTCATTGTGATGCCAGTGGGACAACCATTGGTGTAGTAATCAACCAAGAAGACAAGCGAGTAGCCTATTTCAGTGAGAAATTAAATGAAAGTAGGAAGAAGTACACATCGTATGACAAAGAATTTTATGCAGTGGTTCAAGCGCTAAAGCATTGGAGACATTATCTACTGGCCAATGAACTTGTCTTATTTTTAGACAATTCTCCATTACAATATATTATGCAACAACATAAGCTAAACCATAAACAAGTGAAGTGGGTGAAGTACCGATAGAGTTTTACATTTGTGTTGAAACACATCAACAATCCAGCCAACAAGGTGGGAAATGCATTAAGAAAGAGGAATTTGATCCTACTGGAAAGTATGATACAAGTATTAGGATTCGAACATCTTAAGGACTTGTATGAAATAGAAGCAGATTTTAAGGAAGCCTATGAAGCTTCCGAAAATCCATTTTTGAGAGATAATAGTTCATGGCTGGACTATAATATGTAAGAAGGGTTGTTGTTTATAGGAGGGAAGTTGTGTATCCCAGAATGTTCTATGAGAGAGAACTTAATCCAGGAAAAGCATAATGGAGCTTTGGCTAGGCATTTTGGGATAGAAAAGAGCTTGGATCAGTTGATCCAATTTTAATATTGGCCAAAGATGCGTCGAGATGTACAAAGGTTTGTGACTAGATGCAAAGTGTGTGAGCTTGCAAAGGGACACAGCCAGAACATAGGGTTGTATACGCGCTTACCTGTTCCGAACAGACCATCGGACTCAATTAGTTTAGACTTTGTCTTAGGTCTTTCGAAGATACAATGGGGATTCGATTCCATCATGGAGGTGGTGGATCGTTTGACCAATATGGAACATTTCATTCCATTCTGGAAAAGCAATGATGCTGCACATGTAGCACATTTGTTCTTCACAGAGATAGTTAGATTACATGGCTTGTCGAAGTCTATTATTTTAGACTAAGATGTAAAGTTTACAAGTCATTTTTGGCAGACCATATGGAAAAAATTAGACACCAAACTGAACTTCAGCTCAGCTTATCATCTGTAGACCGACGGGCAAACCTAAGAGGTGAGCCAAAGTCTGGGAAATATATTAAGGAGTTTGGTTGGAGAAAATTCTCCACAGTGGGATCATCTACTTGCACAAGTGGAATTTTGTTATAATGATTCACCCAGTAGAAGCATGGGCAGTAGTCCTTTCCAGATCCTATATGGAATGCACCCACGTGGAGCACATGAGTTGCAGGATTTGGGTTAGTTGGAGAGGAGGAGTACTGATGGTGAATATTTCACAAAGGCAGTTAGTGATCTTCATGAAAAGGTGAAATTAAAATTACAAGACAGCAACCAAAGATACAAACAGAAAGCGGATTTGAAAGGGTGAGAGGTACAATTCAATGTAGGCGACCTTTTATTAGCACACCTATGCAAGGAGAGGTTTCATAAAGGTGAATACAACAAGTTAAAATGGAAGAAAATTGGGCCTTGCAGGATTCTTTGAAAGTTTTCTGCGAACTCTTATGGGTTGCACTTACCTCCAGATATAGGAATCTCACCCATTTTTAATGTGGCATATTTGTACCCATACATTACAGCAAATGAAGAAGGCAGTTTCGGAAGATGAACATGGGACACCCAGAATGAGAACGACTCATGGATTATACAAAGGCCCCCAACAAAGCCTTTATAGATCAAATAGATCCAAGGCACCCAGCTAGCCAGATGGACTTGAAGAAAAGAATATTTGTGGTACCTATTCAAGGGAAAGGGCCATCCTATTGAAGATAGTTCTTGGTTAGATGCTGCCCAGATTAAAAGCATCGGGTACTCTATTGAAGAGCTCATGTATAGGAGCCATGAGTTTACTTTACCCTAGGAGCCTGATGCAGGAACATCCGACTGAAAAGGCGACAATTGGAAATTATTTTTATTTTTTGCTGGATAGAAAGAAAAACGTTTCAAATTTTGTTTTATTTAAATTAAGGATAACACATCCATTGTCCTTTAAAAATTAAGTAAGCAAGTAAAAATAGGATTAGTTAAGAGCATGTTTAAAGAAAATGTTAGATAACTGAAAGGTAACTGAGGAATAGTTCCTCAAATGTAAGAAACTTCTAGTAAGGCATTGAAAAGGAAAAACCAAAGTCTCATGAAAGAGGCTGCCATCCAGAGAGAAGAGAGGACATAGAATTCAAAATTACAATTTTTCTTGAATATCTATGAAAGCAAATGAATCTAGAACCTATCATTAAGGATGCAAAACAATTTCTTCTTTTCCTGTGCATTAATGTTTCAGACATTTTGTTAAATAAAAATATTGAAATAATTCATTAAGAGGTCGAATGACATCGAAAAAAAATCTCATGACTGAAGGCATCTCATACCAGGAACCAGACAAAGGAAAAGCCAGAAAAGACAATACAACTTTTCTAAAAAAAAAACCCAGGTACATTTACATTCAATATTCAAGCACACCTATGCATTCATTACGTTTCCAAATTTAGCATTTCATTATACATTTATATAACCGAAAAATAGTAGAGGGTTCCGAAACCCACGAACACCGAAAACAATAATTTGTAGGCCAAAACTAGTCAAACAGTGAGGGTATGAAAACTCAGAAAACCATGCAACCACATGGAGAAAGCGAAACCCCAAGGGTTATACACAACTAAGGATAGTACAAGGAAAGAATAGAAAAACCACAATACAACCACGGAGGGATCCTACCCTATTTTTCCCCAAGCTTGTGAAGACTCCCAAGGATGAGGCCTTGGAGCAACATTCCCCAGGAAGGGCCTCCATGCCACCACAAAAACAAGGTGACAGTCAAGAAACTAGTAGGGCCAACAAAAAGAAAGGACAGTGATTAAATAAACGAAGAAAGGAGCGGGCATTTACCTGCAAAAGGCCTGAATCCACACCAGAGGACAAGAACTAAGTCTCTTGCTAGAGGGTTTTGCCCAGCAGGAATGCCATAGGAGAAGTTCACGTGCTCACCAAGGAGCCAGAGGGTTAGAGTTGTAAAAACAAGGTGTAGAAATGAAGCTAGAACAAAAAAATTACCTGAAGTAGTGTTCGCTGATTTTCCCACCATAGTAGCAAGGAAAGAACCTGTGGTTGTGGTGGATCAACACCAAAATCAACACCAAAAAATAAATCACCATTAGTAGAGTAGAGACAAAGCATGAGTCGGGTAACAAAGATGAAATAACTTAGAGGTCAAAACGTGACATGAAACCTCTGAGAACTAGCAAAATAAACCACCACAAGGAACAAGTGAAGGCACGTCACTAACAAACCACCACAAGGAACAAGCGAAGGTACAATGCTAACAAACCACCACAAGAAACAAGTGAAGGCACAACGTACCCATAGAGCCTAAGCAAATCATGGCGAATACAAGAATGAACTCATAATTTCCCTTGACAGGTGTGAAATGACCGCATTTGTGAAACCAAGGCCAGTACAAAGGGCAGACGGAAAACAATAAATTTCATTCAAAACTCACACCAAAACGCTGCTATTGTTTATTCGAAAAATCGACAAGAGTTAAATGGTCATTGATACGTGTACCTCCTTAGGATTTCCACCAATATCATAAAAAGGAGGATTGGCCCATAGGCCAAAATGTTCAAACCTAGATCTCTCATACCATTTGTCACATACCACATGGGAACAACACTACAAACTCCTTCCATGCATTACTAGATCCATGATGTGGACCTTTAGTTTCAAAATATAGACTTACATTCTAAATCAACCCTTAAGCATAAGTTACAACTTGTAGAAAATAATCCATCATGGCATGCAAATAATAAGATTCTTTGATGACTCAACACAAGCTTTAATGGAATGTTATCCTAAATTTACTATAGCTAGCATAGCTATGAATCATGATCATATTCCAACTAGCATAGTCAAGAGTCTTACAAACATGTATTTTATGGAATATGCATAAATAACTAAGTGAGCATCAGTGGATGCAATTCCCCTGATGCATAATCCATAGGATAGATAACCTGAACATATTTAAAACCTTAAAACATAATTATTCGTATACATCAGTGTCTCATGCATAAATATTCACCAACTTAAAAGCATAGATATCACATAAGTTTAGAGATGTACTATGTTCCTTCACTAAATTTAATTGTGATTAAATATAGATTCAATAGTTATCCCATGCTTCTATATACAATCATCTCATAAATAAAGTAGTACAGGCAATTCTTCTAATTCATAGTGGTCACACGCAGATTCTACCACTAGTAACATGTTCCATATAGCTCCTTCACCCAAGTATTAATAACTACCTTCTATTCTCCCATCACAAAATCTACACTTAGATGAAATAGGGGTCACATGCATAAGAATTCAATCATCCTCGTAATTAAAGATAGCACATATAACTATACATATAAGTTGAATGATTCACAACATTAAAGGTAAGGAGTAAACATGTAGTAGTCCTTCCATGTGTTACTGGATCCATGATGTGGAACTTTAGTATAAAATTATAAACTTACATTCCAAATCAACCCTTACGCCTAGATTACAAGTTCGAGAAAATAATTCATCATGGCATGCAACTAATAAAATTCTTTGATCACCCAAAACAAGCATTAATGTAACATTATCCTAAATCTACTTTAGCTATCATGGCCATGAATCACAATCATAGTCCTACTATCATAATCAAAAATATTACAAACATATATTTTATGCAATATGAATAAATAGCTAAACGACCTTCATGGTTGCAATTCCCATGATGCGTAATGCATAACACAGATAACCTAAACCATAAGTTGTACAATTTCAAGTCTTAAAACATACTTATTCCACATACATCATTGTCTCATGCATAACTATTTACTTCCTTAAAATCAAAGATATCATATTCGTTTAGAGATGTACTATGTTCCTTCACTAAATTTAATTATGATTAAATTTATATTCAATAGTTATCCCATGCATTCGTAAATAATCATCTCATAAATAAAGTAGTCAGGAAATTGTACTCATGAATAGTGGTCACACACAGATTCTACCATTAGTAACATGTGCCATATAGCTCCTTGACCCAATTATTAATAACTACCTACTATGCTTCCATCATTAAATACACACTTGGATGCAATAGGGGTCACATGCATAAGAATTCAATCATCTTCATAATTACAGATAATCCATACAACTATACATCTGAGTTGAGTGATTCACAACATAAAAATTGAGTAAACGTACACTACATCCCATGCAAGTGGTTCAAACAAGAGCAATTGGGAAGAATTTCACTTGGAGAACCGAGCGTCGCCACCCAACCTAGAATTGGTTGCCTCCATTTCACCCCCAAGCAGAGAGTTCTTGCAATAGATCAACTCCCATTGTTGATATCTTCAATAGGTATTTAATATCATCTTTCATGGTATGGTTTCCATTAGTGTTGTCCTATTCTATGGATATTTTTATCCATTTGCCCAGGCGTTTATGAGAAAGGCTTGCCTTTCTCTCCTACGAGATTTTTCCTCATAAAAGCTTTCCTTTCTCTCCCACAAGGCTTTTATGTTTTTCGCAACTTAACATCTTTCTCGAGCTAAGTAGCTTAATGGATATTTATCTCCAACCTGTTAATCTTATCTAGAATTAGGTCTAGAATTCTTATCATGAAAGAATTATCCCTTCCCATTCATCAATGGGATTTGGAAAGAATCTCATCTCTTGGTGTCTCGCTTTTCCAAGTGATTAATTTATTTTATTTATTTAATAATAAAGTATTTAGTTTTCTTGTTACACATCATACCTAGCTTTTCTTAGCTTAGGTTACCAGAGTTTTGCATACAATGGAGGGGCGTTACACTCTTACTTTTGCGAAACAAGCTATCCTTCTAGTCAGTCAACAATTTTACAAACAGTTTCTTTACTCAGTGAATGATAGGAATTTGGGTATTTTATTTTGTGACAATCATATGGCTTGGCCTTGTTAGGCCCTGGGTCTATAATGTGTAGAGATGTTAGTATCATACCCTTAGGAATAGTTATTCTCTTGGTTTTGGATAAATTATCTTGTCGAAATTTTGGAGTCTTTCAAAGAGTAGTGAAGCTTTGGTACACTGGTTCTTTCTCTATCTTGTTCTTTTGGTTAGGGTTTACATTTCTAGAAATATTGTCTGCATAGCTATCTAGGGTTGCAAGAACACTTTTTCTTTTAGTTAATCATAATCAATATAATAATTGATATTTAATTTTGGTAAGCTATAACTCTTGTGTATTTTCTCTTTCATGATGTAATCAATGGTTTTCAAGATAATCCTTGCTCTTTTATATTCTGTATTAATTGATAGTTTATTTTGTTCTTCTATTTTATAAATATGATGCATGAAGGAATTACTATATGTTTTATCGTTATGTTATTGAAACACTAGGGTTTTATGTGAGTTTAGTATTTTAGATAATTTTCCTTATATCATGTTACATGTTTAGATCTGGGGCTACCCATAGTTTGCTGATAATTTCTCGTAATTACGAGCTAACATGGGTCGTGATACTAGGTACCTTTAATTAATAAATACATAAATAGAGCTAAAAATACTCACATATCTCAACCAATCGATTTCTTGTTCTATAAAACATCATACTAGTGTTCTAGGAGTTGACATGACAATTTTGTTTTGCATTACGCCTCATTGTACATACGTATTTTGTCATCACAGAAGACAGATGAAATCGATGCCACCCCGGACAAACTTTCTCACAGCTATAAGGTGTGTATTTTTATTATTTTTTGACATGACTTAATAAATACCTCGAGTCTTTCTTATTTTTTCTAAGGACAAACACATTTCTATTATGCATTTATACACATGACTCATTCATAATGTGAGAGAGAATTATACCATAGCATTCTGTTATTAATTTTTTTGAACATCAATCATCCTACATGATCATAAACAAGTTGTCATTGGGTTCTTATATTTAGGCCTCTATACAATTTCACATCATTTATTATCATAGACCACTCACATTAGTATTTACACATTAAAATTTTCTCTCTCTTTTTTTTTTCTAAAGCATTCTTGTAAAGACAAGCCTACATACCTTAATTACATCCAAATTCAATAAAACGTTTGGAAACAACAATCCTAAATACTTATATGTTGTAGTTTAGACAACCAAGAAATTCCACTGCGAGTTAGACCACTACTCCCAACCTATGGGATTGTCAATCAGGTCCAATTCTCCACACAATAAGTTTTCAATTTCTAGAACAACAGATTAACGGTGGCCCAACTAGGTATATTCTTTGACATCAAGACCATCTAGTCAAACCAAGAATCCTTTTGCTCTCAATTCTATCAAAGGGCTTCCACTTGCTCACAGCCTAGCTTAGGATATCCCTTTTGGCAACATCCTACCATACCTTCAACGGTGTCTTATTCAATGTCCATCAATTTCCTTCCTTCCTATATGCCTCCAACCTCTCCTCTATGCTTCCTTGACTTCTTTTTCCCACTGAGATATTTTATCTCTAGGGAGGGAGAAAAATAATTGTCTGTAATTGTAAGGTAATTTAAAATTTCCTCTAGGGTCTTCTCCTATGAATTCCAAGACTTGTCATAACCTTTCCTTAATCCTAATTTAAAATAAAACTTTCAATTATTTAAAGTATATTTATAGACTTTTACTAAGCCCAAAATTTACCATGTATTATACAGTAAAATAAAATATCAAAGTGGTATCTAGTGTGTACATATTCCCTCCCTTGTACAGAACACCATCATCGATGTTCATTCTTTCCCTCAGGAAAAGTTCTGATATGCCTCTTGCATAAAAATTTTATCCTCTCACGTGGCATTTTATGGGCTAAAGTGCCACCACTTCACCTTAACCTTCGTGATCGATCAGCTCCATAACATTGCTTTTCTCTAATCAAGAATACATAAAGGATTTACCAAGAATTTTCCATCTAGTTCAACCTGTTAGAATTCATAAATTTTTCATTAATTCATACTAGTTATCAACCAAATACATGTAAATATACATCAAAATTCCATCATTTAATTCTACCTACAAATCTTAGTAATTAATGATATTTTTGGGGTCATATACATATTTCCTTAATAGTGGAACATGGAACACATTATGGAATCCTATGTGAGTAGGTATTGCAAGATGGTATGTAATGGGTCCAACTCGTTCCAAAATTCTAAAAGGGATGTAGCAACGATTGGGTTGTTTCTCTTAAGCACACCACCTCAATGTACTTTTATTGCATTTGACTGGTATAGAGACATGTCATAAAACCTATAATTCCCTATAAATCATTTTCATCTCATTATAAGCCTTTTGTCTATCTTGGGTAACTTTCAAATTCTTACAAACTTCCCTTACATTTGTTTTCAATTTTTGCTAACATAGAAGTTCCTAGAATTAACTTATCCTTAGGGTTAGTCCAATTTGTGGGTGTCTACATATCCTTCCATATATTACTTTAAAATGATTAATATTCAATTAGTCATGATAATTGTTATTATATGCAAGTTCAACGAGGTGAAGATATTATTCCCACTTGGTTGGTTGTTGCATAACATACATCCTTAGCATGTTCTCAAGCATCTAATTTACTTATTTAGTCTACCCATCTCTATGTGGATGATAAGAAGTAATGAACTAAACTTGGGTACCTAATCGAAAAAAAGGGCTTTCCAAAATACAAAAGTAAACTTGACATCCCTAACAAAAATGATCACGTTAGTTGTAACGTGCAATTAAAATATTTCTCTTGTGAAAATATCACTAATTTGAAGAGTTTTATATGTACATTGTATGGTTATAAAATGGGTTTTATGTACTACCACCATGACTAATTCATTCTTCATTTTTCATATGGGTAAACCTGTGATGAAATCCAATATGATGACATCACATTTCCACTACAAAGCGGGTAAAGAATGGAGCAGTCTTTTCAGGTGCTAGTGCTCAACCTTGACTTGTTGACACTCTATACACTCAACAAAATAATCTACAATATCTCTTCCCATTTCAGGCCAAAAATAGCTTTTCTTTGTTGTAGAAAATAGTTTTGAATATCCAAGATGAGAAACATAATGACTTTTATGGAACTCATCTAAACTTAATTGTTTAATAGTAAACTAGTTAGGAACATATATCTTTACTCTAAAAGTTAACACTTTTTTTTTTTTTTATTTACACCATATCTTGTTTGATTCCCATATATGTTTTCTTGTATAACTTACTTCCATAAAAATTTGTATTCTGGATCATTTGGGACAACCTCTTTAATCTGATGAGAGAAATTAATTTCTACTTGACTATAGGATATTTCACAGACAATGTAATTTCCTACTTAATGCATCAACTACTTTGTTCTCATTCCATTTTAAATGCTTAATATCAAATTCAAATTCACTAAGAAAGGCATTCCATATTGCTTGACGAGAATTAAGATTAGGTTGTTTAACAAAAATGTTAAGCTGCTATGATATATCATTAATTCAATTTTTTTTCCCCAACAAGGAATGCCTCCATAAGTTTAATGCATGAATAACAACATAAAATTCTAAATCATATGTAGAATATTTTTTATCATGTTTCCTTTTTATTCTAAAATTCATAGGCTATTATTTTACCTTCTTGCATCAATACTCCCCCAACCCCTTCCTGGCATGCATCAGTGCAAACTAAAATTTCTTTGTCAAGGTTAGCAATTCTTAACACAGGGGTAGTAGTTAATAAATGCTTCATTTGCTCTAAAATCCTTTGGAATTATTCTAACCACGTGAAGGATCTTCTTTTCTTCTACAAGGAATTTATAGGATAAGAAATTCTAGAGAAACCCTCTATAAAATGATGATAATAGGCTACTAGACCCATTAAGCAATGAATGTCATGAATTCTATTTAGCACAGGCCAGTCCATAACAGTCTTAAATTTCTCGAAGTTTAATGCTATCCCTTCCGATGAGACTATATGTTGCTAATATTGTATTTGGTATTTATAAAAACCATTTCTTTTACTTAGCGTATCGCATATATTCTCATCGAGTTTGTAACACTATTCGTAGACGTTCCCTATGCTCCTCTAATGTAGTTGAATAAATAAGGATGTAATAAATAAATAAAAGAACAAATTTGTTTAAGTAAGATTGGAAGATCCCATTCATCAAACTCATAAATGTTGCAGTGGTAATGGTAAGCCCAAATGGAAAGACAACAAACTCATAATGATTATATTGATTTGTTGTCTTATAAATGTCTTCTTCTTGTATTCTTATTTGGTGATATCCACACCATATATCAATCTTAGAAAATATTGTAGCAACCTTGATGTGATCAAATAAGTCGTTAATTCTAAGAAAAAAATATTTTCTTTTAAAATTTAACTTATTCAGTTTCCTATAATTAATACATAATCATAATGTTCCATTTTTCTTCCTAAGAAACAACAGAAGGGATCCCTAGGGTGAAACACTTGGGTAGATCTATCATTTATTAAGTAACTCCTACAATTACATCTTAAGTTTTGGTTATTATTTTATACTCATGCGTTAGGGATTTTTTTATAGTGTGGTCATGCCTAGAATTAACTCTATTGTAAATTGAATATCTAGCTTAGGAGTTAGCCATAGAATTTCCTTTGGAAATACATAAAAACTCTTGAATAACTGGTACACTCTTCAGGATAGTTATCTTATCCCTATAATTGGTATAACTTATTTGTACTACAAATACTTGATAGCCATTTTAAATGCATTTTCCTAACTAGGTGGTGGTCATAGGCCACAAGTTAATAGGCCTTCTAATTCCCTAGAATTCTTGTCTAACACCCTCCTTAGTGAGGAAACTAATAGTATTTTCCTTGTAGTTCACCAAGGATCAATGTCCCTCTAACCAATCCATCCTAATTAATACATCATAAGACCCTAAAGGGAAAATATCTAAATTCGTCTTAATCCATTATCCCACTATTCCCACGTAACAAATTCCTATTTTAGTAGTCACTCTCCTTTTAGCCCCCACGGCCAACTGTACTAACTATGGGTTTTTAAATTTGCTAGCCTGTAACCAACATGAATCAACTATCTTTGGACTGATATAACTCAAGAATTCCCCTAGGTCTACTAAAATAGATACAAATTTGTTGTTTTACCTTCGAGCTCTATCATCGTAGGTTGATATTCAATCTAATGATCCTCCTTAGTAGCACTAAACCATGATATATTTTCCACCAGTTATCAAGCTATCAATGCTTTCGAAATAGTAGAATCCTATTCTTTTTTAGTGCCGTGAGGACAATTTTTATAATAGCGGGGATCCCCATAGCCCCAACAATCAAGAGGAGTTTTTTTTGTTGACTAAGTTCTACTTTACTTGATACTCCAGCTTGTCTATTCTCACTTTGCAATCTAGATTTTTGTTGATATTTCCTAGGATGTCTACTATTCTAACCTTTATATATATTCTTGGTCATAACAACTTTTACATTCCTAGTATCCAAGAAACTCTTATGTCCTTTCTTATGTCATTTCCATTTCGAGCCCGAGGCTTACTAACAAGGTATGGGTTGTGGTTGAGGTTAACATTGCTAGAATTCTATAATTTCCCCTTTTATTTTACATCTTAGGATCAACTTTCTTCTTATATTACTTGTACGTGACTAGAGCTCTAGGGTTTTGTGGTTACTGCTATAAGTCTTACCAATAACATAAGAGAGATAATAACCCTCTTATGGACGTATGTTATTACTACCTATAGGTGCCTACAGGGGCATTCGTGGCAAAAAGTTTCCCCAACTTTATTCGAGGTAATCTCCTCTTGGTATATGAAAATTCTCACCACAACCCTTTTTTCATTCCCCACTCTTACTAAAATTAACCTACTTAAGGTTATTCTATTTTAGGTGGAATTATTTAGGAAGGGTTTTACTCGAAAGTTAATTTTGTTGTTTTACTTATATTTTCCCCCCACTAACCTCTCTTTTCCCCCGATCTAAATTTCCTCTTATTGGTGTCCTCGTGTAATGTCTAGGATTGTTAGGTTGACATTTCCTACTCCCTGGTTGGAATTTGTATTCTCTTAGTTTAGTACCAATTTTTTCTAGATTTTCCTTCAACATGAGCTCTTACTTTTATGAAACAAGCTATCCTTGTAGTGAGTCCACAATTTTAGAGATGATTTCTTTGCTAAGTGAAAATTAGGGGCTTAGTACTTTTATTTTGTTATGGTTCTATGGCTTGACCCTTTCTGACCCTTGGTCTATAATGTGTAGAGATGTTAGTATCATTATCGAGAATAGTTATTCACTTGGTTGTGGGGAAATTATCTAGTTGAAAATTTTGAGTATTTGAGAAACCAGTGAAGCTTTGGCACATTAGGTATTTCTGTATATTTTTCTTTTGATTAAGGTTTACAGTTCAAGAAATGTTGTCCTCAAAGTTATCTAAGGTTGTAAGGACCATCTTTCTTTTAGTTTACTATAACCAATATACTTAATGGTATTTGATTTTGGTAAGATGTAACTCTTGTGTATTTCCTCATTCTAGATGTAATCAAGGGTTTTCAACATAATTCTTTCTCTTTTATGTTCTATGATAATTGAAATTTTACTTCGTTCTTATATTTTATAAATATGGTGCATGAAGCAGTTACTATTTTTTATATCGTTATGTTATTAAAACATTGGGGTTTTCTGTCAATTTATTGTTTTAGATCATTTTCCTTATATCATGTTAGAGATTTAGATTAGGGACTACCCATACGTTTCTCGAAATAGCTTGGACATATAGGCTAACATCAGACTCAAACTATTTGCCTTTAATTATTACAAATGTAAATAGAGTTACAAATACTCACATATCTTCATTTATCAGTTCCTTCTTCTCTTAAACATCATACTAGTGTTCTACCATTTGATCTAACCAGGTTATCTTGTATTACACCTCCATGCTATTATGTATTCTGTCATTATAGAAGACAAGGGATATCCACCACATCCCTAGAAACTTTCTCACACGTCTAGTGTGTGCAAGTTTACTATTCTATGAGATGACTTAATAAGTACCTCGAGTCTTTCTTATTTTCTATACGTACCAACCTTTTTTTATTTTGTATTTATACTGACATGACCCATTTATAATGTGAGAAATAATCTCACTATAGTAGTATGTTATTAATTTCTATGAGCAACCATCATCCTACATTATCATAAAAAAGTGACAATTGGGTACTTAGATTCAGGTCTGTATATAATTTCACACCATTTATCATCACAAACCACCCACATTAACCTTCACACATTGCAATTGTATTTCACCTTTTTTTTAAATGTTTTTGTCAACATAAGCCTCCATACCTTCATTACATACAAATTCAATAAAACTTCTGGAAACAACAAGTCAAAATACTTATCTATTTTAGTTTAGACAAGTAGGGAATTCCACTGCGAGTTAGACTAGTCCTCCCAACTTGTGATATTTGAAATCATGTCCAATTCTCGCCCCAAGCACTTTTCAATTTCTAGAACAACAAATGAATGATGATACAACTAGGTCTATTCTTTATCCTCAAGACCAAGTAGTTTTCTGAATAACCTTCAGACTCTTAAATCTATCATAGGTGGAAATACTTAATTTCTCTATCAATGGTGGAAATACTTAATTTTGTGAGAAAGATAGGATACGACGTATTATCTTTGATTTTGAGAACACTTGCTATAAAACACTTTTGAGTTTTCTCTTTCTTCGTGATTCTCTATAGCTACAATCACAAATTTCACAACTGCGTAAGATAAAAATAGAGATGATAGTCGCAAATAGGAGTTTTCTCTTACC
Source organism: Pinus taeda (assembly GCA_000404065.3). NCBI lineage: Eukaryota > Viridiplantae > Streptophyta > Pinopsida > Pinales > Pinaceae > Pinus > Pinus taeda. The sequence continues at coordinate 107,623 of APFE031413485.1, read as the reverse complement.
CCAGATCCATAGGTCTACTAATTCACAATTGTTTTTCAGTACAAAGCAATATTTGCACCCTCAATTTATCCTTTCCTAAACACTATAGCTCAAATTAAACATTTAATGAAATCAATTCTAAGACATTTATAAGAAATCACATCCTCGAATTGCTTGTTATTATAGAAAAAAATAGCATAATCGTTTCATAATATTTAAATGTCATAACCATCAATTTGTTAGTGTTAGTTGTCACAAGTATACTACAGTATAGATCCTTGAGAATTTTTGTTTGTTTTTCAAGATCATAGGCATGCCTAGTTAGAAGAACAATATTATCAATGTAAATAAGAAGGATGATGGATACAATAGCTATAGTTTAAGGACCCCATCCCAAGGTCCTCTAACCATTTTTCCACATTATTTCATAGAAACTTGAGAACATAAACAAGATAACATATTTCGACAAATAATTTTTCCTTGCCACTCTTTTTTATTTCATTTTTTACAATACAATATAAAAAGTATATTTATCATGATTGATTTTAAAAAATATACAGAATCTAAATAATTAGAAAAATAATACGTTGCATGGTGGCTTAGCTGCACTATTCCTAGTGGGGCCAGATGACCAAATATTCCACTCGTGCCAACGAGGTAGTCTATTTAAATTCCTAGCATATGGAACATTCGTATATCTCCTAGCCCTTCAAGTCCAATCCTAACCATATTTTTAGCTTGTTTAAAACCATTCTAACACCATACCTTTCGAATTCTACAATCCACATCAAAGTTCTCCTTCTTCCAATTTCTTTGCCTCACTTGTCTCTTCCCCTCCCACTTCTACATGTCTAGCCCTAAAACCAATATCATCCCCCCTTGATCTAATCACTCACCTACACTTATGAATCCACTCAAAATAAATCTCAACCACCTATAATAATTTTCTCCCACTCCATTTATTCCATAATTCTCCTCCCATGCCTCTCCTCTAGACCCTTCCACTCTCATATCCTCAAAATAATTTGGGGGAATAAACTTGTCAGGCCTAAGAATGAAAAATAGTAAAATAAAAATAAAAATAATTCAAATTAATAATAAAATATTGATATTTAATAAGTCCATTTTAATCATTATCGATTCAAAAAATCGAATCAATTAAATATTAAATAATAATGTTTAAATATAATTTATTAATATAGTTCTAGATTAAGGGTTAAGTAAGAACTAATCAATATTAATTATTAAGAAATCTTAATGCTTACCATCATTCTTAATTTCTAATGAGGCTTAAGGTTAATTTTGGTATTTTTATATAATCAATCTTAATATTTAAATAATTTATCTAGCATAATAGGCTATAGGATAGTATTTTAATTCGTGTGAGGTTTGTTTATGTAGCTACTATTCACACAACTTATATATATATATATATATACTAACAATAATTTATTACAATCAGGAATAGAGAACAATAACTTAGATGGTACACTACCAATACAATTTAATATAATAGGATTATATAGGAAAAACATCTCCTTTAGAATACTTTATCCCAAAGTTAGAGTCAAGAGGATATAAGAAGTTAGGAAACAATATTACAGTAAGGGAGGACCAAATATGGAAAATGTTGTAGTACTCAAATTAATTAATTCAACTGAGGATATGACTTCTGATATAGTGTCCCCAAATAGGCTATAGCCTCCTATACTCCCTAACCTAATTCCTCTCCCATCTTATGCATTCTCTGTTGCAATGTATTATGGCATTAGTTATACTGATCTAACTAGTAATAGAACTGAGGTGGTAGAGGAATCAACTATATCAACCTAATTTCCCCAACGTGAAATTAGACATTGTCATCACGCATCTATGAGATCATGTCCATCATTATCCTCCCACAATTCCAAGCTTGGAGGTTACATGGTGAAAAATTCCTGCACCTCTCCTCAAAGAACTAGGGTGGCACCCTAACATGGAGCACACTTTTGTGATGGTTGGATGTTTTTCATCAACTTGTCTAGTTGGGTAGCAATGTCACTTGCAATCTTCACCTTACCCTATGTCATAATACCCTATATCAAATATATCTAAGATATAATAAAACAATGTAAAACATACCATTCCTCATTGTAAGTCTCAACATCCTTCAATTACTAGCATGGATGTTGGCTACCACATAGTCCCTTAATATACTAGTTAGTTATCATCCAAGCATTTATATGTGTGTGTGTGTGATCACCATCATGATGTTATTATACTCGGTATCCACATAGAATATTTTTTATCGGCATGTTGGAAGCAAATCATACATTAGATAGATCATAACCAGATATGTCATACATAACATAAATCATATATCAGATAAGTCATAAATCAAATACATAAGTAATAAAAATTAATCCATTAATTTTTTATATAGCTAAGTTCATTTTTCCAACTGAAATTCATCAATAATATAATATTCATAAATAAAACAATAAGAAAATGAAAATATGCCCTCAACATAAGTAGCTATCTAGATCAAAATGGGCATCATAAATGGTAAGAAAGTGTCAGGTAGTCATGACATACAATCTCCACATCCTCCCAATTATAAGGCCCTCAAATATGCTTTTCCCTCTAGATATAAAATGAATTCACCAATTGATGCATGAGTTGTCCAACCCAATAGTCCAATATGTATAATAGTTAAAACATTATAGTTCCCATGTTTAGTAATTGCAATTATTTCTCATCAATTTTGTGAGACTCATGAGAAACATAATGTTGTAGAACAGAGAAATGAAAAATATCATGAATTTTATGTAAGCAGGTTGGCATTCTAAAGCAATAGGAAACTAATCCAATTTTCTCTTTGATTCTAAAAGGTCCTATAAATCAAGGATACAACTTTGTACCTTTCCAAAATCTATTGTGGTGCTTGGTGGGCTGAGTATGAATAAAAAAATTACAGTCCATCCTCATAACTTTCATCAATCCTATTTGCATCAACATAAATCCTTTGTTTTGTGTATCTCCTTTAACCCTTGTCAAATATGTCTTACTTGTTCCTCCATTTCTTGGACAAATTATAGCCCTACGATTACTCTATACTACAACATTTATCCAACTTAATGGTGTGCCACATGATGTCCCATATAGAGCATGATAAGGAGCGATCTTAATCAATCCCTAGTAAAAATTTTATTGTAGGAAATATCTACCAATGGTAGGTACATTTACCACTAACTATGGTTATCCATCACATACATTGTAATCATGTCTTCCATAACATGATTTACTCTTTTAGTCTTCCCATCTATTTCTGGATGATATGCAATATTCAATTTCGATTGAGGCCCCAACGCTAACTGTAGAATTATCCAAATCCCAGATGTAAAAATAGAGTGTATATCAAAATGATGTTTTCGGGTAACCCATGTAGTTAGATAACTTTGCTTATAAATACTCATGCCACATTGGTAACATCATAAGTAACTTTCATAGAGATGAAATGCAAACTTTTGGTCAAGTGATCAACTGCAACCAAGGTGGTGGTGTGCATTTGTGACGTGAGTGGTAAACCCAAAATGAAGTCCATAGAAATGACCTCCCATTTATGTACATGGATGTCAAGTGGTTGTAGGAGTTCTACTAGGTGAAAATGATCAACCTTTACTTCTAATATAAAAGACAGTTGGTTGAGATATGGACCATTTCACACTTCATTATTACGAAAAAAAAGTTTCTTCAAGTATGCATAGATATTATTCAAATAATGATGTGCAAAATAGAGTGACCTATGTGATTGCTCAAGCATGGTTCTTCATATACTCCCTTCCTCTTGGATGTACATTCTCCAATAATATCTCCTTAGTTCATCTAGTACAATGACATGGAACTCAAAAATGGGTTTTATACACTTCTCATTCTAGAGAACTAATGTAAACTTTAGATACCAACTTCCTTCAAAGTGTTTTTCCAATTCAAACTCCCTAAAATTGACCCAAAATGGTACCAAGGAGAATTCCTATGGCATCCTACTTAGTGGATTGACCACCACATTCTCCTTTCCCTTGACGTACAATATAAAAAAATCATTCTCACTCATGAATTTAGTCTGACGCCTCTACCTACCATTCAGATCTCTCTAAGTGAAGTGATTTTGTAGTCTCTAATGACCAATTTTTAACTCAAATCTTCTCCCAACAAGGTAGTTTCTCCATAATTTCAAAGTTAGTATCATTTCTTTTAATTCTAAGTCATGGGTAGTGTTGTCACTCCCAGAGACAGCCTCATATTGCTTACAAGACCAGTGCCTAGGCACATCTATATTACGTGTGTCTCAAATGATTCTCAAGAATATGGATACATCACATATATTCTATAGATATATTTAAATGGAATGAGTTGGTTCATTCATATAAAGAGGAAATCCATTTATTTTTTATACTTATTTACATATAAAAATCACATAAATATGTGCATAAAGAAATGGAGGCCAAGTAGTTCAAGGACTTACAATTTAATAAGATTTTGTAGAGTAATGGGAGAGGAGAAGGAGAAGGAATAACTCCTGACATAGATCTTAAAGCATCAAGAATTTAACCCTTTAACACATAGAGCTCGAAGCATTAAGAATTTCTACAATTCTTTTTGTTAGAGGTGGAAGTAGTTGGTGAAAGAGGGGCGGAATGCTATGATTCATATAGCGCAGATTTAAAGATATCATTTTAGCAATTCGTACAAGAACATGCATTAAGAATTCTTTACAAATGAATCTATGAGGACGTATGAAATATTTCTAGTAGCTATAATTGCATTAGTTCAAAGAAGAATCATGAACATAATGGGTTTTAATAGAGGGCTAAAATACTGTAATACTTGCAGGGGGAATCACCACCATTTCCTTGATATTCTGAAATATCTATATTATAAAGTTACACAGTCTAAATATAACATGTAGAATTTTCTCTAGAAAATTTGAACCTTTGTTAACTATTGCTTTCCCCTATTTATCTGGAGAGGGAAGCCTTTGAATCATTCATTACAACAAAATATCTTCTGTCGAGACTCAACAATCAGATTGACTAGCTCTCTCGGTCAGGGATGCCTCTATGGCCCAAAAACATTATAAAATATTAATTACCTCATTTAATGGTGGCACATTATAGGGTAATAAAACAAATCAACCATGACATCAAAATCTTAATAAAAATATCTTCTTACACATCCATGTGATCGCTACTGCTTCAGGTTATAGTTTTATCATGGTATGGACTCCTGTGATTTTCAGCCGACTCCCATTGTTTTTGCCTTTATTGTTGGAACCATTCATTCTTCAAATCTGGGAGCGGGCACTATTAGTTTTATGATACAGTATTGAATCATAGGACATGTCGCAGTACTGAATTGGAGGACCCCTAGGTGGTACGTCCTTTTCTCTCTGTATGCCGCAACCATGCTGGATAATTAATTATTCTTGAGCTACGAAGTCCCCATTTACTTATGATCATGTCCACCCTAGTTTCGTGTCACAGAGGGCCTTTCTAGATTGACACATACTAGGTTTGAATGCTCCATCATCCTTATTAAATGCCATAGATGCCGACCCATCTGCTTCAACATCCTGTATCATACTATCGAGTCATAATGGCAGTAAGACTTTTACTCTCAAAGGCATTGTGGAATGACGATATTTGATGCTCATTGGCCCCCTTTGGTTTATAATATTCCTTCATTTCTTCTCATAAGACTACGAGAGGTTGTTACTGGGTGCTATGGCCATTGGTGGGAGAGAGTGTGACAGTGAGAGATTTTCTAAGGAGGGCATGAGTGGTAAGTGGTAAGTGAGGGGGAGGGGGTACAAAACGGTACGACAGGGACACATAGTGGAGGGGCCCAAAGGGGAAACCACTTTTCAGAGCCCCCCCCCCCATAGATAAAGGGTAACATGGTAGGGGGTCCATACAAGCCTAGAAGTCATTGATATAGTGGAGTTGATTTGGGTTGTCCGGAGATGGGGGTCATTAATTGAGCACATGACCTTCGAAAGGCACATACTCGACAACCTTTTAACTCCATTGAATCAAATATCATCCTTGGGGAGTTCTCCCATATCACAGTTGCAAGTCATGAGGGACTTCGATGGAGGAGGAACCTTTGTTTTATGTTATCATCGATTACGGGATTGATAACATCATTAATGCCATGTGGCACCTCTTGAGTGGTGACACATGTCACTGGGAAATGGCCCCATAAGACCCCACAAAATACCGAATCATCATTCCATGTGTCCTCTATAATGCCACATCATACTGACGTCAGCTACCATGTTGATTCACTTGGACCATTGGTACTCCTCCACATGCCCCGCTAGAGGAGAGACAAAAATATTGTCTGCCTCTGGTTTTGCAACTAATTTTGTTTGTAAAATGAAGTTAGCCCCTCCCAACACTTTAATGCTAGAGCCCAATTCTCGACGATATTCACGACCAAGTGCTTGTGTGCACCATTTTGCACCTGCAATCATCGATATTCGATATCGACTCTCTCCATCGTGAAAAATTTATACATTATGCTCCATGGTCCTTTGATCACCAATTTGTGATTTGTGATATCGACGATCAATAGATCGGAGGTTTTGCTACCTTCCATTGTTGTTGTTCTAGAAAGGCCTCGATTGTGATTTGCAATGGGCCTGACACTTAGTCATTTTATTAGATATCATTTTGGGATTCAACTGCGTTAAGTAAGTCATTCACGTATGACCATTTCCATGAGAGGTATTCGTAACTGACTAATTTCTCATGACTTTTGAAAGGGTATCTTCAACCTCCTCGAACTTCTGATCTAGGAACCTATTTTTGGAATTTCGCCTACCGTTCAAGATCTTATTCTGAGGACTATGAAATGGAGAGGATATGGTTTGGCTTTAAGAGCTTCTATGACCTGAACGATGGCTTCAAACTTCACTGCTCTTTGGAAACTTTGATCAATTGAAAATCATACTACATTGAGTCACAACAAGTAATGTACAACTCTTCATGTTTCTTCAAATTACTAGATGCATAATCTACTACTCTTCCTTCTTACATCAACAAGAATCCTAATCCTTGCTTCAAATAATTTATGTAAACTATGAGTTCCTTGTCAACGTTAGGTACACAAAGGATACAAGTTGTGGTTAGTAATATCTTGATTTTGATGAATGTTGTGTCCCATTAGTCTCTCCATTCATACCTAACCCGCGTTTTATGTAATTTGGTGTTGTGCTTCATAATATTTGAAAACCCTTACAAGCATATTTGATAATAACTTTCTAACCACATGAATCTAAACATCTTACGAGAATTTTTTGTCACCAACCAATTCATTATGGCCTTCACCTTTTCACAGTAAATTAAAATCTCTTCTCCCTAGAAAATGTGCTTGAAGCAGTGAATTTCCTTATGAAAGGAAGAGAATTTTGAAAATTTTCAACAAAAATTATTTTCCCTCAAGCATATCAACATATTAATTGTGTGCTCTTCATGCTCTTTTTCATTCTTGAAATACAAGAGAATGTCATCAAGAAATACTTGCAATATGTGGTCCAAGTACTTTCAAAAGACAAGTTAATGGCATTCATGAACATTTTTGGAGCATTCTTTAAACCAAGCAACACTACTATGAACTCATAGTTTCTAAATCAATTTCGAAATATGGTTTCTAGGATTCATCCTTCCTTAATCCTCAACTAATGGTGTGTGGATCGCAGATTGATTTTCAAGAAAACCACATCTTCCTTTATTTGATTGAAACCATCATCTACTTTAGGTATACCAATTCTTTACTATGGCTTGATTCAAGTCATTATAATATACACATAATCTTAAGGAACCGTGTTTCTTCTTGAAAAAAATCACAAAACAACCCTTGTGAGAATTATATTTCCATTGATGGAGAATGCAAAGAAGATCATTATAAAGGCACAAGTGGATGTAATAAGAATGCTAACGGAACAAAGACTTTGGAGCCATTTCTTGTATAGCAGATCATCTCAAGTATAGATGTAAACTGATCACATGGATAGAGATCTTAAAGATATTTCTATAGGTATATGGAATATTACAAATGGAAGCCTGAATTGAAATTTATTTCTACTCAAAAATCAGAATCCCTAATGTCAAAGGTTGGAGCTAAACTTAGTGGTAGACTCATTTTTTAGTGTTTTTTCAAAATCAACATAATGGTTGGTGGAGCGAAGAAGCATTATATAGTGGAAACATTTGTGTAATGGATGTGTGTCACTTGTCAACAATTACCCATCAGGAAAATTATGTGGGGCTATGCCCACGCAAGGGTTAATCATAATCGATGTTTTGCATTAGGTGGTATTAGCCAAACTGTTGATCAAATATGGAGGATCCAAATTTCAGTGGGGCCTCCTCCACTTCTACCAACTAACCAGGCCATTTGCTTCACGTAAGAACCATGGAGGTTAAACAGTTATACATCAGAGTGGTGCAGTGACTATTAGTTGATAGGAGCTAGAATTCTCTCAAGGTTTTTGTTTGAGACAATAATCTCACAAGAAATGCCTCGGATATTTCTTCGAAACACACCTTGAGTTATTGCTAAGAATTCCAGAGGCAAGTAATATAAATAATGGCACCAAGACGACTTGGAAATCCATAAGTGGTAGGATGATGAGAGAGCATGATATGTTTGTATTAGTTGATCATGATGATGTGGACTAATAGGCGGATGATGGAAGTAGTAGTGACGTGGCCTAATCGGAGCATGAGACATGACATCGATTCAACATTTTTCAGTGGCCAAGTTGGGCACAAATGAGAGATAGATGACACTACTTAGTGAGTGACACGTGGAACCCTTGCAAAGGTGGTTGAAAACTAGAGATGACACATCACCCCGAAGTAATTTGTCCCCATAAGAAATGATATCAGAAGTTATTGAATGGTCCACAATCTAAAAAGTATGATAAGTTAGTTTTGGGACACGGTGGCAATGAAGTGGCATCTCAATTTCTTTTTATCAATCCAACCAGACCCATAATCTCGAAAGAAACTCATCCAGGAAGAAGTAAGTCCTTGAATAAACTATCTATGAAGTTTTATATGGGTGCATTATGACCACGACTATGGAAAATTTTCACAGTGTTAGTTAAGTTCATAAGGCATAAAATGAAAAGGGACCAAATGGTGATTATATGTGGATTTTTTTGGTTAAATCTGTTTGGGGTTAAAACAAAGTGCCTTGGGCCTATGTTGAGGAATTTTAAAGTGAAACGGGTCACCAATTTCGAATTTCGTTCCACATGCCATATTTGAATAAATTCACCAAACCAATGAAGAAATAAGTTTGCTAAATGAAGGGATGAAAAATTTGGTATAAAATTGGTAGAATGGGCAAACATAGAAGCAGCTTTAGGAAATTCACTAAATTTACAATTAGCCAATGTTAGAAGAAACATTGCTAAATCCCGTCAAATTCATGAATGATGATTTTGGACAATAAAATTCAGTTCACATATTGAAGATTAGATATTGAATAATTATTGTTCACATCAAGAGGGAAATCGATAAATATAAAAATAAGAATTTAATGAGAAAAATACCTATAATAAGTGAAATTTAAAGTACAAGATAACTAAAGCTCAAGTACTAAAAATATGAGTCTAAAATATATGTAAGAAGAATCGAATTTGCAATATTGGTATCGAAAGACGTTGTTCATAGATTGATGCTACTAGTGTATGTGGTGGATTGATCAGCGACCAAATATTGTTAAAAGTAATTGGGGTGTGTGTCTAAGGAAGAATTTATTTGTTCTATGAAAGGAAGTGGCCTTCATAATTTTAGTTTGGAAATTGTATTAAAGATGAATCATTGAGGTCGAGACAGTGGTAGGCTACAAATCAAGGGTTGTAGCTTCTTCAAATAATCACTAGTAAATAATTAATACTCAAAGATCCTTTCAATATAAACTAATAAATTAGGGGTTGTAGCTCTTTTCAATTGTATTTACTAGATCATGGAGTAGTAGTTTCCTTCAGGTTATAGCCAAAGAAACTTTTAACAACAAGTATAAGATTTCCTTTGTGAAGTAATTGAATAGAAGTTTGAAGCATCTATGTGTATTACCTGTGCTACTTATGTTTATTCATTCTATGCTCATATGCATTAATGGCAGAAATATTTATTGGTGTCCTACTAGGTTTACTAGTGGAAGAAAATTAGTTAAATTCCTTCAATACTAATTCAATCCCCCTCTCAATATTTTCCTATTTCCTAATAATTGATATTAGAGAAATCATGTTACTTAAATAAGTTTAAAATATGGAATAAAGATCAATTACCATGGTAAAATAGGAAGGAAGATACACCAATAGTGCACTCATGTTCAATGGAAAAGACAATGTGTTTTGGAAAGTAAGGGTGAAAACCTATAATCAATCACTTGTTGTTGATGTACGAATGTAGTGGAAGACGAACATCCAAAGCCTCCACCCTTTATTACTAGAGACTAAAATATGCAATTTACATGTAATGCTAAAGCTATAAATGCCTTGCTTGTTGGCCTACTCAAATTATAAATATCCAAGGTCATGTATTGCTCTATTGAAAATTCTATTTCACCCAATATGAGAAATTGTTATGAAGGTGACATCAAGTTAAGGTAAGCCAAAATTTAAGCTTTTATAATTCAATTTGAGTCTTTGAAGATGCATAGTGATGAATATATTGTTAAGTACTTTATTAGAGTTGATGACGTTGTGGACACTATAAGATGCCTTGTTAAAAACATATTAGAGCATGTATTAGTTAAAAATGTGTTGAGATCTCTCCTTGAGAGATTTAATCTCAAGGTTTTATCCATTAAGGAGATGAAATATTTGAAGTCTCTTACCTTGGATCAACTACTTAGTATCCTCAGCTCCTAGGAAATGGGAATTTCTAATAGCGAGCGTACAATGAAGGAGTTAGGCTAGAAAGTAGATAAGAAGCCCAAGGAAGAACATGATGATTCATGTTGTAAATCAGACAATTAGGAAGCTAAGTATATGAGGAAGCTTAAGTGAGCCTCAGGATAGTACAAATAAATTTACCTTTTAAGTGATTTAATTATGGTAAAGTTAGTCACTATGATTCCAAGTGTCCTAAAAAGAAGAAGAAATAATATCACCCTAGAGAGAAGTTTAGAAAAGTGTAAAAGGATATAAATAATGCTAAAGAGAAAATATTCTACACCCAAGATTCCAAATCTACTCAAATTGAAGCAAACCAATATTTAGATGATGATAGGGATGATCAAATTCCAAAGGAATTTATGCTTATGGACATATATAATATGTAAGTAGAAATTAATGATCCTGATGGAGAAGAAGCTAAAGTTGACTTAGAAGGATATCTAGTTAGCGCTCTTAAAGAGATTCAAAGGGTATGGAAAAAAATAAAACTAAAAAAGAATTATTGATTAAAGACAAAGATGTATCCATTAAACATCTTCTCATGCAAATTAAATAAGTTTAGAATATTCAAGAAACTCTGATTCAACATCTCAGTGAAAAAAATCAAGTATGTGAAATGTTTGAAGGAGAAATTGTTTGAGTAAGGAAAAAATAGAGAAGGAAAAAATCCACTTGAGCTTGGAAAGGGGATACAAAGTTTGAATGAGATCCTTCATGCCTAATGCATCTCCAATAATATAAGATGTCTTGGATTTAAGGTTGTCTCAAGCTCAACAAAAAATATAAAACGAAAGAAAATGACTAATTTCTTGCACGAAGTCAAAACTGGAGACAACGCAATAGAAAAATAATATATAATGCAATATCCGAGAGAGAAAGGAAGTATGTATTCCAATTAGTAGTCAAATATTAAACAATAGAAGAAAAATAAATTGGGTAATTCAAACAATAGATTGAATCCCACATAGCAAGGATGAAAAACCCTAGAGAGACAAATCAAAATAGACAAAGGGAAGTACAAAACGATTTCAAAAAATGATTTTCTTCAAGGTATAAAGGAAATTTTCTAGGATATTGTTTTACATGTACAAATTATGTGCACAAGGAAGCCAATTAAAGTATAAATATATCATAAAAATAGCTCAGGCCATAAAGAAAAATTTATCATCCAAGTAATCTATTTGTGAGCTAAAGGATGAGTAGACCTAGGTACATCAATCAATTTTCTCCTTTGAAAAATTTGTTTCAATGTTATGTCTATAAAAAAAAATTGTGTTATAATATCTAATTACATACTTAAAATAAAAAGCTTGATCCAATTATCAAGCAAACAAGTTAGGAACATAAAGTCTACAAGGAAAAGGAAAACATAGAGCAATGCATATTGTCGTATATGACTAAAATCAAGGAATCCATTGACATGTTGATTGTGGCTATTCCAGGAACATGTTAGGAGAAAAAAATAATTTTGTATCACAGAAATCAGTTGATGAAGGAAATGTGACCCTCGATAATAATATACCTAACAAGGTTGTAGGTAACGGAATTCTGTCTAGCTTATGGCATATGTAAAGCTAAGAATATGTTGTTTGTTGAGGGGTTGAAGCATAATTTACTTAGTGTGCTTCATATGTGTGACCAAGTATATCATTTCCTTATCAAAGCTAGAAATTGTCAAATCAAGTCTGCAAGCACTAGAGAAATAATAGTTGAAGCACTGAGAATAGGCAAAAATATTTATGTTGTGAAAGAGAAGATAGATAGATTTTGTTTGTAGAAAATTGATGAGATTGTTAATGGAAAATAAGGCTTGGAAATCTGAATTTTGATAAGTTTGTCACGTTGGGAGAGAAGAATATTGTTATAGATCTTCCAATTCTTTCAAAGCCCGCAAATATAATTTTCAAGTATCACCATTTGGGTATGAAAGTTTTAGTACCATTGAAATCTACGGAGAACACATCAACCAAGTCATTGCAATTAGTACTTATAGACTTATGTGTCCCTTCAAAAACTTGAACACCTTCTAGTAAGATAGTCATTCATGAGTTGAACAAGAAGATGTGGGATTCACTTTGAAGAGAAAATTCAGAGGCATTTAAGAAGTTTAGAGACTCTTAAGTCCATAACTGAAAATGAGACAAAGTACAAAATGAATTGCATAAGGTTGGATAATGGAGATGAGTTCACTTTTAAATTCATTTGATGATTTTTGTATGAAACATGACAACAAAAAGTGATTTACCATATAGAGAGTCAACAATATAATGATGTAGTAGATAAAGGCAATACATTAGTTCACAAGTTAACCAAAGCCATGCTTGAAGAAAGGGATATTCAACATAGATTTTTTGATGAGGCTATTGACACAATAGTGGTGACTCTAAAAAAGTCACAGTTTAGGAAAAGCAATGATAAAAATCCATATCAGCTTTGGTATGGTAGACCTACTACAATGAAGCATTTCAAAGTGTTCAAAAGAAAGTGTTATAATGGAAGGAATGATGAAAAGCACAATAGGTTTGATGGAAGAGGCAATGAAGCTTTTTTTCTTGTATATTCCAATAACAAAAAGGGATATATGATACAATAAATATAAAGAGGATAATTGACTTTATTGATGGTAAAATTAATGAGCATGCCTATTTTGAATAAAATATGCCAAGAAATATCATTTCAATGATTGAGTAAAAAATGAAGACAAGGTTGATGAGCCATTTTTAGATGAAGATAATGAAAAATCTCTCTATCTTAAAATTAGGGATCATACAAGTTATGTTCAAAAAGACCACTTAGTTGACCAAACTATTGGTTATTTAAATTTTGGCGTGTAGACAAGAATAATAATGATAAATCCTTGTCATCAAGCACATGTAGATCTGCTATCTATGATGGAACTAAATTATTTTTCTTAGGAAATTCAATATTTTAATTGGTTAAAATCCATGAATGAAGAGCTTGACTCAATTGAGATAGATCAAACATGACAGCCTGTTCCAAGTCCAGCAAAGAAAAACTTGATTAGCATGAAGAAGGTATTCAGAAAAAACCTAAATGAGCATGGTGAAGTGGTAATAAACAAGGAAAGGTTAGTTTAAAAAGGATATGAACAAATTGAAGGGTTAAACCTTGATGAAACTTTTCTCCTATTGCTTGATTAGAGGAAATTTGAATGTTCTTGGCCTTTGGCATTTTCAAGATATATTAGAAGGATATCAAAACTACTCTCTTGAATGGAGAGTTACACGAAGAAGTATACATCGACAACCATATGGCTTTTAGTTTTTAGATAAGCCTAATTATGCTTGCAAGCTACAAAAGGCCATGTATGGTCTTAAGAAAACCCTGTAGGCTTGGTATTCCAAGTTGGATACTTACTTTCTCAACTTTTCCTTTAAAAGAGGCACATCTGATAGTAATTTGTATGTAAAATATAATGATGAAAAATTGTTAGTGGTGGTTGTCTATGTTGATGATATTATTTTTTCTAGTGATTCATACTTTCTAGCTTTCTACTTTATAGTTGATACAAAGGCTGAACTTTAGATATCTATTCTTGGAGAACTTTCTTATTTCCTTAGTTAACAAACTACACAATCTTCCAAAGGACTTTTTATCTCAAAAAACAAGTATCTCAAGCAAGATTTGAAGAAATTTGGCATGGAGGAATGTTATTTGGTAAGAACTCGAATGGTAAATGTATGCAATTTCAATAAGAATGATGAATCACCCAAGGTGGATCAAACTCTGTACATATCTATTATTAGTAGAATCCTATATTTGACAGCCTTAAGACTATATATCATGTAGGAATTTGATATTGTTGGAAGATTTCAAGTATCCCCTAGACATATCCATGTTCTAATAGCCAAGAGGATTCTCAAATATCATAGAGCCATAATGAATTATGGATTTTGGTACCCTGGAGGGACTTTTTCTCAACTAAATTTTTTTACTGATGGTGATTAGGCAGGCGATGTAAATCATGAAAGGAGCACTAGTGGTGGTGCTTTCTTTCTTGGTGAATGTTTCATTTCATGGTTGAGCAAGAACCAACCCTCAACTTCTCTCTCCACTGCTGAAGAAAAATACATACAGCAACTCCTTGTTTCACATAAATCTGATGGATGAACCAATATTTACAGGATATACAAGTATTCCATGATCATCTTATTCCAATCATCTGTGATAATACAAGTACCATTAACATGTCTAAGAACCCTACTTTTCATTTAAATACAAATCGTACTCCAATCAAGTACCATTTCTTAAGAGTGCAAGTTGAAAATTAGATTGTCAAATGATAGTATGTACCTACAAAAGAGTAGGTATCTAATATATTCACCAAACCTCTCCAAAGAGATAAATTTTAGTATCTATGGAAAATATTGAGAATAATTACTCTTGCCTCCCTCCACTAGATCTTCCTTAAGAGGAAGAAAGTTATTCAACAAGAACTCATCATATCAAACAAAAGCTACTAGGTCCAAAAGATCAATAATAAAGGAGGAGATTGTTGACAGGGGAGCACATAGGCTCTTTTCCATTGATGTCAAAGGTGGATAATTCCATCAAACAAAATAACAAGGGAGAGGTAATGCCACAAAAGTATAGGTAATAACATAGTAGAAGTATGCAAAAGGAGAATTGTAGGATAGCAAGAGTAACATCGACAGGGGAAGAAGAAAGGGGAGTGAGAAGAAGGAGAAATAATAATTACACTTTTAAATTTTATTTGTGTGTACTATGCTTGTGTTTGGTGTTTCCAAATGTTTGTTTCTTATGGATTTTCCATCAATTACAATGGGCGTGGCTACAAGGGGAGAAGAAAGAGAAGAGAGAAGAAGGATGGGTTAGAAGTATTCTTCGCAATTATGCTTGTGTTTTATGCCTATGTTTTTTATTGCCATATGTTTGCTGCTAATGGTGCTGCAGTCAATAGAAAAGGGTGGTAATATAAGAAATATGTTGTCATTGATGGCAGAGACAAAGAAGGTGATTACAAAGGCACAAGTGGTTGCAACAAGAGTTCTAACATTGCATATAATTTGGAGTCATTCATGGTATAATAGATAATCTCAAGTATAGTTGAAAACTATGCAACTAGATAGAGCTCTGAACCAACTTTCTAATGGCATAGAGAAGTTCAGAAATGTCCTCCTAAATTATAAGTTATTTCATGTAGAGTATGAGGACCCCCAAAGTCAAGAGTTCCAATTAAACTTTTTAGTATAGTCAATATTTGGTTTTTTTCCAAAGTGAGGAGAACGATTCTTGGAGCGAAGTAGTGTTATATAGTGGGCATCTTTGTGTGATGGATGTGTGTCATCTTGCAACAATGACCCATTAGAGAAATTTCAAGAGGCCATGCCCACCCACGGGTTAATGTTAAGAGGTGTTTCACATTAGGTGGTCTTACCGAAATAACCAATCATAGATTGATGGTCTAGATTTTAGTACACCTCCTCCACTTTTACCTCCTAACCAGACTAGGGGGTCCACACTAATACCATGGTGACTAAATAGTTTTCCATTAGATTGACATAGTGAAGGTTAATTTATAGGAATTACACATTTTTCAAGGTTTTTGTCCCAAGAAAGAAATATGAGAATAAATTCCTAAAATATTTCCCCGAGAAACATCTTGGGTTACCACTAAGAATTGGAGAGAAAAGGAATGAAAATAACGACGTCATTCTCACATAACATTGGACAGGTGCTAGGATGACATGCCCACATGGTGTGTTTGTATTGGATGATAATGTTCACATGGAGACACAGGTGGATGATGATGTCAACAATGACATGGCCCAATCAAAGCGTGAAACATGTCATGCAAATTCAACATTTTTGGGTGGAAAAGAGATCCAAAAATGAGTTTCATGTCACACCACTCAGTGAGTGGTAGGTGGCACCCTTGCACAGGTGGGAAAAAACTCGTAGTGACACATAACCTTGGAAGAATCTATGCCTAAAAGAAATGATATATGAAGTTATTGAATGGTGCACAAGAAATTTTTTGATTGGTCCAAGAAGAGATAAAATCTCAGAGGAAACTTGCCTAGAAGAAATAAATCCTATAATAAACTATCTCGGATGTTTTCCCAAGGGGAATCAACAAATATTACATAGGAATTACGAAGGGACGTTATGAACATGCAATCTTATTAGAAATTTGACTAGTTCACATGTCAAACATATGGTCCCCATGTAATACATCCTCTTAGAGGAAACATTATCATCAATAAATAAACTTTCTCTAATGAGTTTTCCTTGAGAAATAAAATATGAGAAAATAAATCTCAATGGCTATTAGTTGGCACTAGGACTTCGTTTTGAGGGTGCCATAGTGTAAACACTCTCACAGTTATAAATATTTATTTTTTAAGAAATGTTTATGTACATGTATAATATCAATAGATAATTTATTTGTATTCTACTCAGATATTTATCTTTCCAAATTTCTTTCTCCAAAGTCTTATGAATTAATATATAAAAATCTTGGAATACGAGGGCAAGACCAACTTAACTAGATTTAGAATTAAGACAAAAGAACCTACAAATCTATACTAATATGAACATGTACTAATATGTTATTTAATCTTAGCATGCATATTACATGTACATTAGTAAGACTTACTTCAATGAAATCTTAATATACCATTTTTAGCTTATAATCATTAACACAAATTATAAGAAAGAGGAAAATTATGTTGTCCCATATTTAAGAAGATTATAGACACACTAGTATAGAAATTATATTCTCTACTATAATGCATTACTATATAATATTCTATAAACACTTGCAAATTTCATGCATAGCATTATATTCCTTCTTATAAAAAAAAACATTTCCATCTACATTCATTTGTATGTGTTAATCCTTGGCGACTTTCAATTTGGAAAAATATACCTTATCATCATTTTGGAATATTTGCAATTTTTTTGTTATATATTTACATATATGTTTATATGTGTATTCGATCCCTTCATTATGACAGAATGAGTTTACACATACCAGAGTAAAGGATTTTTTTTTTTGAGAGCTCATATTAAGACTCACTTTCATTTAGAATTTTTTTTCCAATTAAACAAATTTGTATCTATTGTTTTTCATATATGTGCTATTAATTTTCAAATCACACAACACAATAGTCTTTAACATTGCTTAATTTTGCATTACTAGGACTTATGGAGAGTTCTAGGATTACACATGGCATTCATTTATGTCACAACCTCTATTCTATTGACCTAATCTATTAATGGTTGGATTTGTTGTGAAACAAATGGATGGTAGAGGTTCCACTAGTGTTTAATGTTGGCATTAATGAGTTTGGTGATTTTTTGTTTCCCGCATTCATTCTATTGGAGTT
This sequence comes from Pinus taeda, assembly GCA_000404065.3. Taxonomy (NCBI): domain Eukaryota; kingdom Viridiplantae; phylum Streptophyta; class Pinopsida; order Pinales; family Pinaceae; genus Pinus; species Pinus taeda. Next base: position 89,314 of record APFE031413485.1, on the reverse strand, counting down.
TCTTTGTCTACTAAGATGTTATTTGTTTATAGTTTTAAATGGCCTCTATGCAGTATGTGTGAGTCACCAATATTAATGGCATTAACCCTTCTCCCTTTGTCAACTAGATGTCAAAAATGGCAAGACTGAATTATTACTACAAACTGAGCATCTCTCAGGTGAGAGCTGCACCTGGAGACTGCCTATGGCGGAACACTCTCTACCATCACATTCCCATAATCTATTACATATACTTGCACAATATTAGGGGGTTTGGATGAATCCTTAAAAAATAGGATCTCAATCCTATTCTAAAGAAATAGATACTCAAATATAAGAAAGCTAGCTTTCTCCATTAATGCTAACACTCCCACTTAATGCAGAAAGGGTTCACTAAAAAACTCAAATTACATACCACTGCCGCTAGTCTCAGTCTTAGCTAGGCTTATAATGGTAAAAGATAGAGCTTTCATTTTTGTCTTCTTGCAACAGAGCCCATATTTGTTCATTTGTGGATGAAGCTTCATCTACACTTTCTTCACCATAAGAAAATGATGGAGCTTCAACCTCCTTTTTACATTTTATCCCTCTCCGAAGGAACACATGAACTCGTATCCTCCTCTTACAGTATATACTAAGATTCCTTGCATTTGATGTTGTAGGTTCTTGGGGTTATTCAATTGCTTCTTCTTGTCTTCAAATATCCGCACAAAAAACAATGTTAGATTTATAAGGAGGACCACATTTGCTTTTTTCTTCCTTCTCCTTCAAGAGAGATTTCATTTCTCCATCTCTCCCTACTCCATCCCTCTCTATTGACATAGTTATGCCTTTAGCCTCTTCACTCAGTTTCATTGCTGCAAGCATGTTCTACATTTGATCTGTATGTGAAGATAGGCTTCCCTTCTCACCAAACAATAATTCATCAATAGGATGTTTTTCAATCATCAAATTGATCCACTCATCATGAGGTATATAAGTCTCATCAGACATGATTTCTACATCAGGAAAAATTTCAGGTTCTACAATAATGGATGTGTTTTCATCATCACAAGTTTTAGTTAGAGACACACATTCATCACCCATCATTGCATCTTTAGTTTCACAATCAAATATGGGATCATTTTCAAGAGCAATATCTTCAGCATAATTTCCCTCCTTCAAATGGTATTTCATTTCTAAAACATCCCATAAAAATTGTGCACTAAGAATCTCTCCATATTCATATATTATGTTGAGTATGATGTTATCATCTAATGCATATCTTATAAGATTTAATGTTGATGCATCTCCACTATCATTAATAACATCTTCAACATAATTCAGTAAATTTACCTTCCATAATACTATTTCATTTCATTTGCTCATATTTCATAATTCATACCTGAAAGAGATGGTAAATTTGGCATTAACCATTTAATAATGTCACCAAATTCCAAATCTGCATCTTAATCAGCTACTGGTACGTCAGCACCAACTTGAAACACATCACTAAATTCAACAAAACAATATTTTGCATTTCTCCTTTGATGCTTTCTCCTTAGTTTTCTACCAGCCTCTTTCAGTTTACTTTGAAGACCCATTTTCTCCCCTATCAATTTCGGATCTAGAAATCAATCCACCACACGCACAGCTGCACACTTCAGTCTGCTCTAGCAGCCACACCAAAGCACCACAACCAAAGCACCATAGTCGAATGTCACACCGATGCTCTCAGTTCTCTCCACGAACATGATCCCAATTCCATCCAACCAGTGGAAGACACAGCTTGGTGTCCTCATTAGCTTCATGTGGTTGTCTAAACACAAGCACTCACCGCCACCGTTAATTTGGCCTCCATCCAACTAAATCGGCCTACAGTGAAAATCTGCAGCTCTGTCATTGGATCTCCATCATTGAACAGAATGGGAACGGTGGAATTGGGTGGAATAAGTAGGCTATTTGAGTACAATCTAGTGTCGACTTATGAAGTAAACTTGTTAATTATTTCACTATGTTTTTTCTGTGTGCACATATGGTGCATACACTTTGTCTCCAAATCACAGATCATTCAAAACACCAACATTCAGCACCATCACTGTGGGCAACGCCATCGATCAGTGTCACAAAGCAATCACTCCATTTTATAAATCACCATCCTCTGTTTTAAGTAGATTGGGGGTTGGAGGAGGCAACATTGTGTCTGCTACTTCGACGCTGCTTTCACCTCCAATATGGGCTCCTTCAATTCAATGTAGACTCCACCATGCTAGCAGCGCCTAACAACAGGTGCCTATTGCAGCAATGGGTAACAAACACCCTCACATAGTAATGTCCTTTTGGCCTCCGGCAATGCACCAATGGCAGCGCTCTACCATCCATCAATTGGCTCTGCTGACCACAACAACTCTGAGCACCTTCAACTTTGCACACCTCCACACGATCTCCAGTCAATCCACTCGCACAGGAGCAATAATACACATTCTCAATTCGATAGACTTGTATCAAGGCTCAAATGAGATTCCAGCTCTTGAAGCTCCCAATGCTCAATGTTTCATCTCTTCTCCACATCACGCACAGAGATCAACTGCCACGGCAGGCTCCTTGACCATCGGATCCTTTGCTTGAGCCAAGAAGGGCCAAACTATAGCCACCACTGCACCATCACTTGTCCAGCTCCCTTTGACCAGCCACAGGTCACACGGGTATCCAAACCCTTCACTGCAAATATGGCATCACCATCGATCTGATTCATTGTAGAGATTGTGAGAGTGGGACTCTCAACAATAGATCCTCATACAGATCGGATCACATTTTTTTCAAACCACCATGGCTTCCTCTACAACTTCGGCCCCTTCATGCAAATATTAATGATCTGCTTCACGATATGCTCAATTATGCAGCAGATGTTGCTCTTCTCATGTTTCGTCTTCACACAGGCAGCCACCAATTTACATTGATCTGTAGCAAGTAGGGAAAATATCAACACCATGGGCTTCTCACCAATAGCAGCGATAGCCTATTCAGATATGCCTCTTCTTCATAGCCAGCGTGCAATCCTTTGGGCCAGTCCACAACTTACAACACCAGGCTCTACAACACTGTGGCTTGGCATCCGTTCTTTAACGTTCTTTGCTTATGAGAAGCAAATCCAATCCTTTCGACGCCCCCACTCGGCATGCCATGACCTTCAGTAGAAAACTTAGCAAATCAACACACAATGCTTTCATGGCACTCGCCCTTCAATGCACGTAACAATCACATGATGCACTCCTCCTCTGGTGTTCACATAATGCACAGGCTCACAACCAATACGTAGGACAACAGTCCCCTCCACGCGTAGTCAAATGACCTCTCCTCGAAGCTACAGCAGATCATAGATCTCAGATCCTCCAATCCTGTGAGGATGGGCACCACGACGCACCACCCAGACCTAACTACAACCAGCACCGAGATCCACAACGTCCTCTATGCTCACCAACTCAACCTTTGAAAGCATAAACAAATCTCCGCCTTTATGGCTCTCACCCCTCACTAGATCTCTACTCCAAACGATCAGCTTTGGTACCATGTCAAAAATAGCAAGACCACATTATTATTCCAAACTGAGGAGCTCTGAGGTGAGAGGTTCACTTAGAGACCGCCTATGGCAAAACGCTCTGTACTATCACATTCACATAATCTATTACATGTACTTGCAGAATATCCCGTGGTTTGAACCACTCACTAACAAATACAATCTCAATCCTATTCTAAAGGAATAAACACTCAAACATAGGAAAGCTAAATTTCTCCATTAATGCTAACACTTGACCCTTGTGACTTTCTGTTATGTCGAAAAGAACTCTTTCAAATCTTCAATGTGCTAAGGAGTTGACATGGTAAGTAATATTTAGGTCCCCGTTTTGTGCTAAATTTTTTCCAATAGGAGGATAAAATCATATTCTCATTTAACTTTTAAAAATCTTCATCCAAAAAAACTCTTCATTCTCCCCTCTTTCCTTGTATATTACAGATGATTTTTCCTAAAACACTTTCACTTATTTCTTATGGAAGTATTCTTTTTCGTGTAAAGGTACCTCCGAGGATTTTTGTTTTCTTACGTGGAGTCTAAAGTAGTTCTCCGAGTCCAATATGTAGCATTCTATGTTTTATTTTTTTGTAATCATTAGTGTGAATGACATTGGACTCATAATCCCTTAACTTGTTAATTTTAAACGTCTCTTTATGGTTATGGTTTCTCTTATCTCTTTACACAGTTCTAGTTATTGAAGTTGAAAGGAATTTCATTAGGTCATTTTTCTTCCTTCGCTTTTATCACCATAGAGTTTTTCAATTTCTCAACAACGAACTTGCAGTTAGTTTGGAATACTATATATGTATATAATTTCAGGATATAAACTTTCTAATGGGGCTTCAATGGCTATCAAAATAATGATTAAACATTAATCAGTTTTTTCTTGCCATTTTCGAACTTTTTAGTTACTCTTTGAAATTGTTTCCAATTTGATACTACATTTGTAGTACTTATTATAAATTTGAGCCCGAAATTATAATATTTTCTCTGAATCCTAATCTATCAACTTCTACAATTCTCTATTTATTATTGAAATGGTTAGTGAACAAACTATTATATGCTTTATTCCTACTTTCAATGTATTTGTTTTAGATTTAACTCTCTCTTTCTTTGTGTGTAGGGTTTTTCCTTCAACCCGCACATTAACTCAGCCAGGTATAAACCCTAAAAAAATTATTTTATTTCTCCTTATCATTATGTTCCATGTACCTTCTCTATCAATTCTTACACTTGTTCGTTTATGGTTAGGTAACTAAAATGTGGCTTACCTCAAAAATTTGTTTGCATATTGTAACGTTTCTAGCGAATGAAATTCGCTACAATTTATTAACAACTAATGAAGGTGTGTTATTCACTAGGCCGGTAAATTCTAAAACTACCCTTATTATTCTTTGTACAAGAATATATATTTTTATTATAAAAGTAATAATTAGAGTTTTTAACTCCCTATCATTATGTTCATTGTTGTAATCTTCATATTCAGTTTTTTCCAAAATTTTACAGTCTCGTGGAACCTGATTCATATACCTATTTATAGGCTATATCAATGTGTACTATTTTTAATTTTTATTCCTCAAAAGAGAAAATTTCATAAACCCTACCCTTAGGGTTTTATAACTTTCTTATTTCTACATTTATTTTGTTTCTATGCTTTGATTGAAAGGCTTTGTGTATCATATTTTGTTTATAAACCATTGTATTTGCAATAGTACCCTAAATTAGAATATTATTATTTCAACAATATTGTTTTTTTAACTCATATCACTAATATTCATATTACAAGATATGCATTTAAATACTTCAGGGGTGTTTTCACACGTTTTTCCATTCCTCAAAAATGACTATACATATTGTAAATGCATTTCATATTTTTGTTTAACTATATTGTTTAACCTTAGATAAAAGATTCTATATTACATCTATAGTCTTTAACAAAAATGTTACTTTTCTTACTAAAGGATTCTCCACTTATGTATATTCACCAGGAATTCAAACCTATAATGAGAATTCTAGTAATATTTTTCTTTAGATATTTTTCTTAGCATATTGTTCATCTTCCTTTCCAAAGACTGTAACAATTTTTGTCTTCATTTAAGTATATGTGTCCATTTACATATATATATAATTCATTCTTTCTCACACAATTCTAGTAAGAACTTGTCATTGATGACCAAATTCTTAGTCTTCCATTGCAAAATTAATACTTATATATATATAATATGAGAATGCATAATTTTTCCTTGCTTGTAAATTCTGCTTTCAAAGCCAATATAATTCGATATTTGCATTCTAGTAGAGATAAAGTTCTCGAAAACATATTAAACAAATTATATTTTCTTTTTCTTATTGTTGAAACGCTAGATAAAATATTCCATGAACAAACAAAATATAAAATAAACCTCTTATGAATCCACCTTTTGGAAAAATCATATAATCATACGAATATGACAATATTGTCATTTTCTTTTTCTCGAATGAATATTCTAAATAGTAAAGGGTGTTAAGAACACCGAATTTCAAAATCATTCTCAGAAATTAAGGGATGAGTAGTTGGACCCTCGAGGCCCTAACATAATGAGATTCTTGTATCGCGAGCAAATAGGCTTGCAAAATTTTTCTGTCCATTAGTTATGTTTCTCTTCACTTCTGTTTCTCTTTAGTCCCTTTCAATTATGATCTCATAAATTGTGAGACAAAATAAGTTAAAATTACAAAGCTAGTATCAATATACCACTCTTTCGGTGGTTATGAGCTCTGTCCATCTCCCCAATATATGCCACGTAGTTAACTACTCACTAGCATTTGCAACCGATGTTGAAAAAGAAATGTCGTAAGGCATAGAGTGTGGAGGAATAACACCAAGTGAATGGGCATTGTTGAAAGCAAGGGTAGATGATAATGAGTTAAAATTGAAATTGTTAAATATGTGTATGTTGAATAAGGATATTTTGTAAATAAAAGTAGTGTGTAGAAGAATAGTGACATGTAAATGGACATTGTTGAAAGCAAGGGTGGATGATATTCTGTTACAGTTGAAAGTATTAGTTATGTGTGTTTTGAAAATGGATATTTTGTAAGTAATAGTATTGTGTGGAAAAATAGCAACATGTGAATGGACATTCTTGAATGCAATGGTGGATGATAATGAGCTAGATTTAATTTCATGTAGAGGTTATCCATTATCCATGTAGTAGTTGTTGTTTATGTGAACATGTTTTTGTTCATTATTTTAAGGGTTTTTTTTTGTATTTGGACATTTTTCTTTTCCATATGTTACATATTTATGGCATTACTAAAAAATACTAGTGGATTGTAATGGAAGAGTTGAAATAAATGATACAACATTGTGAAAAACCTCATAGTTTTCACTCTATAGTTGAAAATATTTTTTTATTGGCGTGATGCAGAAGTATTATTAATATTTGAAATATGTAAATCAATTGTGGAAATTCTTTAGTAGTAGTTTACATAATTGATAATAATATTAATAAACAAGATTGCATGTAACGGTGGAAGATGAAACCAAGTGATATACATTAGGTGAAATTTACAGAGAGTACAATCTTTGTAATGAAGAATTTCTCTTGATATTCAAAGATCCTTTATCAAGTTTCAATTGAAAAATGCTAGTAGATTGTAATGGATGAGGTGAAAAAAGAAATATAATATTGTGAAGAACATTGTGGTTGTCATGCCATATGTGAAGATGCATCGAAGTTTGTTGGAGACATTGAAGACCTGAAGAATCAACAATGAACCTCGAAAATGTATTTTTTGTTAAAGTTTGTAATATGTGAATTAATTGTGGAAATTTATTATTAATAATTTGCATGTGAGTTGGGTTAAAATGAAATTGGAATGAATGGAAATGAACTTACCTCTGTCATGGAGATTTAAGTATTGTTAGTTGAAGATGCAAGGTGAACGACGGCATATAAAACAACATTGGAGATTTATGCGTAGTTGGAGACACATATTTCTTGATGTCAATTTTGCCCATAATTTTCGTATTCTGTCATGTTGATTAATGTGGATTATGCATTTTAGGGTAGATTTACTTGTAGTAATGATTGTATAGTTGGATGGAGGTGGTATAGTGGTACGGGTGGATTTGGTACCAGAAGAAATATGTTTTGTATATGTTGCAATGTAAGTATTGATGATTCAATTTCATCATAATAGTTATATAGTTGTGCTATTTATGAGTCCATATGTCATGTTACAAAACAAAGAAAATGTTAGAATCAAGTTTATAGAAAATATAATGAAAATTTAATATTTGAAACCAGGTATTTATGATGATTAGATGTAATTATTCTCCGAAGATATGAAAGGTATGTTATGTAATAGGTTGAGCTTAATAAATATAGGAAACCTTTTCGTGATGTTAACATTTGGATTGGAGTAGATTTTTTGGAGGTGGCATTGAATGGAGAATTCTTTTGCGTATTTTCTACGAGGAATGTTTTTGTTGTCTTTCATTTTATCGTAACAATCAAAAGTCAATGTAGGGCAAATCTGGAGATATTGTAGAGAATGTACTCTTGAAATTGATGTGAATGTGAGACCTTGGCATTTGGTTTTCCCAGTGTTAATTATTTCTTTCGGCAGGGCCATACTTTCAGATTTATGTATGGTTAATGCCCATCCATCTTTAGTGGAATTTGCATACGTCCATTTCTTTTTATTGTCGGACAAGTGAGTGGGATTTCTTTCATCCTAATGAGGCAAAATGTATTTGGGTAAAGCTAAGACAACAAATGTTGGAAGTTATGGAGGTGGAGTTGATTCTTTGTAAAACAAGGTTATAATTTCTCTGAGGGAACCATTAACAAGTCCGAATGATACCCAAAGGTTGGAAGTTAGCAGCACTTTCTGGCCATTGCATGGTAACAGAATTCGCTCCAGTTGCTTATCTTCTTAGGAAATGTCGGAAGATGTGTTGTCATCTTCAACAATGGATCTTGCAACTGAAGTGTCTAGAGATTTTATCATTTGCTTATTATGGACCATTGTTTGAGCATTTTTTGGAAATAGATGCATGGAATCATGCAAGGAATGTATTTCATATTCTGATAAGAAGGAATCTGTGCGCGACATGAGTATTTTATGTCATCAATTGTTGGATTTATATTTATAATGTTTTGGAGGATTTTGCTAAAAGTAACCTGGGTGATGTTATCTCCTTGTTGATGAAATATTTTGTCTAATTTGATGACTATGTTGAATGTGTTCCATAGTGCGCTTCCATGGCTCATGCTTGCATATAGAGGTATGTGGTTGACGGGCGGTAACTGGCCAAGATCACTAACCAATATAAGGGAACATAGTGGAAATGCCTCTTGAAGATGTTCATCAATATGAATGAGAAGCTTTGGCCCAATGAAGATCATTTCATCGATTAGTATGTACCTTATATCCTTGAGTTCTTCTTTGAATTTCACAAGAGCATTTCCTTCTAAGTGTGTAAAATCCTTTATAGGATGGTGGAGGGTGGAATGGATTGTCAATGCTTGTACGTTGAAGGCAACAACAGCTGTAGGGGAGTGTTTTGGGTCAAAGCACCCTAAGGCTTTGGGTTAGAACCCCAACAAAGCAGAAGTAAACTACAACAAGAAATACTGAAACAGCTCAGGCACGATGCTTATATTATCAAACTACGTAAGAATGACTGTACCCTGATTTCCTTCATTCGAGTAGGTCCCGCAAGGTTTAGATTCTCTGCAAGTCCCAATGTTCTTCAAACATAAAAATCATTCAATTCAAAGATACATAGCAATATAGAAGTAAAGAATATTCATGAAATTGACTGTATATCATATAAAAAAATGATTGATCATACATCAAAATCACATTCATATATGAATTAAAACATAATTTGATGCATAGACATAGTTAATCTCGGAAACAAGACAACATTTCTTTTAATGCAGTAATCTATAAATAACATGGAGAGAATTCACCTAAGTCTTTCTCTAGCTCAAAGTGGAACCATCCTATGGATTCGTCCTATCACAACCTTCAACAATCTTCTTCCATCACCAACACAATGATATCTCAAGCAGAAGGAAGGATATATATAATCAACGAAGCAAGGGTTTCCTGAAGCTTGGGGAAGTGCATGAGGCATAGGGATTCATCAAACTCAGTCAGGGACAGTCTCAATATAATAACTCTATCTCTTCTCCTTCTTAATTCGTTCCCATAGAGGTCTATTTATACCTCTACCAATTAGTTTTTTAGTTAGTAAACAATTCAACCACGGGTAATAGGAGGCAATCAATAGGTAAAACCTATGAACTCCACCCAAAATTAAGGAAATTTAATTTTTTAAGTGTTTTAATACATATATGCAGGTTGGGTATTGACTGACCCACATGTACATGCTTTTAACTCAGGGCAAAGTAGTGTACAAGGAATAAAACATTGTTTTTATATATTTGGACCAAGTCTGGAAGGAGGGGTTTCCCTAGGCCATAAACAAAGTATCATATATACCAAGAATGGTAAATGGTGCTATAACATGTAGAGGAGCATGATCAGTGAAGGTTCGAAGCTTGCAAGGGTTACGGGAATATCTTTGATGCAAATAATAAGCAAGGATTTTCCTATACCAGTACTTCCCTGTATTATCATCGTGAGAGCAGTTAAAATATCATTCATAGCAAAATGATTAGAAATAATATTTTGAGCTTTTCTTTGCATTGGAGATGATGTAGTAAGGGTCATCATAATATGTTGATGTGTTTGAAGAATGCGTTGGATAGAGTGGCTATTCTCAATGAATTGTATGACATTATTTTGTATATCTAATGGGATTGTGGTATGATTCTAGTTATGGTTGTCATCACAGCCACAAAGGCCAAGCATCTCAAGGTAATTTATGAGGAGCTCTTTTGTAAGGTATAATTGGGAGAGTAATTCCCATTCATTTATTTCCATGGTGTCTTGAGGATTGGCTTCATTGATAGTTGAGTTATCATTTAAAATGGATTCAATATCATATAATGTGTGGTGTTGATGCCATGGTTTGTAGAAAGGATGAAATGTTTAGGAGTTTTTGATGAATTCTACAACAAAAATCTCCTACATCTTGTACGATATAGTGAAAGGGTTTGCATAGCATAAGTTGAACTCGACGAAATTTATCATAGCAAGTTTTTATTATGGATGGTATCGAGGAGTAGCGTTGTATGACCCAAATAATTTCTTCTGTAGGTCAAATTTTCCGTTTGTTTGTTTTGTGATGAGCATCATATCACCGTGATCCTTCTACTTCTATAAGTGATGTGGATGGTAGGGTAGATGGGCATTGAATATATTTATATATTATGTGTGGGGATGTAGAGGAGGTGGCGTTAGTTTGTGGAAGGCACATATAAATTTTTTGTCTTAAATTTAAAAAAAGAATCGTCGACTACACAATGTTAATGGTAATTTTTGCAGCAAATGGGAGGTTTCTTGTGCTTCAATGTCATGATCAACAAGGGTTTCTGCAAGGAATTTTCAAATTGTAGATGTTCCTGGGTCAGCAATGGGTGAAGCGAGGAAAACTCTATGTAGCATGTGGGGGAAGCCTTTAGATTTTTTCAGCTTTTGATGCATATTTTCTGATATATTTCTATTCAGCATGTATGGAGGGTACCGGTTGCAAGTCAACATTTGCACGCCAAATAGATAGGATGGTAGAGTTATGGGTATTGAGTCGATCATCGTTGCAAGTAGGGGTGTATGTTTTTTGGCCACTGGAGTCAATGAATAAGGATGATTTTGGATGTAATTACCATGGTGATTTATAACAACCTTCAAATGAGGATCCTTTCTTTCTTGGGCATATGTTTTTGGTGCATTTTGTTTGATGTTCAACACAATTGATCAATTGTTCATAATCATTGAAAGGATTGGTTCTAAAAATTTGTGGCGTGGACAATAGACAAGCTTCTTCTGAATTTTTATAAGTAATTAGTTGGTTTGAAAGCGAAGGAATACGAGGGTTTCGAGTTGAAGTATATTTGTTGAAGAATTTCCTAGCAATATCAACTTCTTTTGTGTCTTCCAAGTTGAGGCTTTCTATATCAGGTGCATTTTCTATTCCAAGGAAACCATGGATGTCTGTAGTTCCTCTACGTTGCCATTCATACATGTCAAGTATGAATTTGTGTAAGATAATTTTGTAGTAGATGTGGTTTGAGGTTTAGAGAGTTACGAAAGAAATGCAGTAGAATGTGTACCTGTACTAGTAGTCTTTTTTCTGCAAGTTTTTCTCTAAGATAACTTCACCAAATGATGTGAATCTATGTGATCAGCGATAGTATTTTAGCAAGGATGTTCCATCTTCTGGGCTTCCAGCTTTACTTATCAACCTAGGGTTTGTACAAACTTAGAGGTGACAGTGTTTTATGCAGAAGTAAAAGTGATGGTTGTGTACATTGTCACTATTTAGCTCACAAGAGACCACTAGGTTTCCAAGACAAACTTCTATAGAGTCAGAATAAGCTTGATTATTTGATGGAAGAAGGGAAAATCTAATGTAAGGGACTTACTCTATTGCACTAGTGGAAAAGAAACCAACATGCAATGCTAAAACACACCATACCATAATTAACATTTTAAGAAGCTATGCTAAGAAGAATTTCTAAATCAACAATAAACAAATGCTACTCTCTAAGTTGTAGAAGTGAAAATAATCAATCAATACTAATGTGAAAGCAAAGAAACTAAACTAAACCTGTTTTCACTTTTTTGGTTTTCTAGACAAAATCAAGTATGCGAACTAATTGTTCTTGTGGATGTGACACATGGATGGAAGGTGTTTGAGGATGGCTAAAAGGTTTATGAAGTGGTTGGATCATGTGGAGGGGTCCTAGGAGGATTTTTGTGACTTCCCATAGGTTTACCATCAATTTAGCCTTAAAAGAGGTCGTTTTAGGAAAACCTACAGGATGTATTAGAAACCTACAGGATACAATCAGGGCCTAATTGTAAGGTGTTCAATGAGTTTGGAAGCTTGGGAAAGGTGTATGATGGGTGGAATGGAATGTTAGAATGTCTAGGAGCACTTAGGGGTCAATATCCAAGAGAAGAGATGGCTAGATTCACTCAGTGTGTCTAGGGGCATTTCAATGAAAAATGATGAAAAGCTAGTGAGGATGATGGTGAAACAAGGGATGGAAAAGGTGGATGGAGTGGAAGGTTGCTATTGGTGATTAAGTCTTCGTCTGCTCCTGAAGTTCCTGCTCTGCTGAAAACATATGTGTCTTCCAAGAACATGCAACAAGATACATTTTCATAAACTAGAAAAGCATGAATCAATTGCATATATTATGTGTGAAGAAAGTTGTTGAAGGGAATGAAAGTATGAGTGATATATATTGCAGAAATGGAGATGGAAAAATATGACAATGACATTTTCCTTGCAACATGAACCAAATACTGAATCAAAGACAACAAACTCCAAAGCTCATACAAGAACTAGAAATCTGTGTTTTTGGGGCTACTGAAGGGTCACTTCCTCAAGTCATGGTCCCAAATGGAGGAAGTGAGGGAAGGACACCTCCTAACAACCTTGTGGTGATCCTTTTTCTCCTTCCTCACCTGCTACTTAAAAGAAGGAACAAATGGAAGAGAACTATCACACAACCAATCTAATCTACATTGTCGTAATGGAAATGCATCTACTAAGCAAATGAACAATTAAGCTATGAATCTACACTAGCATACATGTACAATAAAGAGGATCCTTAGCTGTTATGTTTGGGACCTAATGCAAGAGCTTTAGACCTCTGAGTCAACTCTGTGTTGGCTCAAAAAAAAAACTCATTCTTACTACCAAAACAATAGATTACATCAAAAAACTGTCACAAGTCTTGCAAATCGAAAATAGAGTAGAGTTTTACAATAAAAATCTGAATCCTTCTGAGGTCCTAGTCCTCTATACTTATACATATGAAGTTTCCAACAACTTACTTAAAATTAGGGAGGCTCAGCTCCCAAGCTCGAGATAAACTAGTGCTTTGTCTTTCACTTGCTCAACTACCTTCTAGCCCTAATGATTTGGTTGTTTGCACTGTGAGCTGATGGAGGAATATTCCAATGGAGGGGTAGTAAATGAGCAGGGTATACCTCCCATAATCCCTTTCCCTTATCCCATTTAATTTTTGACCTTGGTCTTTGACAAAATTCCTTTCTTTTATCCTTTAATCCTACATTAAATGCACATTAGACCACAAAGAAAAATATCCAACTCTAACTCATCTCATAAACAAAATATAATCAAAAGTATGCAATAACTTATGAGAATAGTTGGTTTGACTAAACTAGGAGGTGAATTAAGGCCCATATAATTATCCAATGATGAGTCTGACCATCATCCCTCTACTGAAAGTGTTTCTCATCCTCTGAGCAATTTAGTCAATATCCATATATTTCATGGCTTTGGTAGCCTCTCTGACATCCCATGCCTCTGTTGTGGTCTCCTATTGTTGTTCATAGAAGCCTTCTTTCTTCTCTACCTCTTCCCACTGTCTCTTCTTCTCCTTTTCTCCCTTCTAGCATTCCCAAGAGTAGTGGTGGGTTGGTTTTTAGGCCTATCCAATTAACCTTCAACCTTTGCATAGATTGCTTATACATAGGTGTCCTATTTAGTGTCTCTCTCAACCTTTGAGGGGAGCGATATTATCTTATCTTTAAGCTATATGGAAGTGTGTTCCATCTTCTTAGGCAAGCATGTATACTAACATCTCCTAGCAGCCTAAACATGTCCTCAAACTGTGAAATTACTTGCTCTTGGATAGCAAGATATCTATGTGCCAATTGAGGATCATTTGCAATCAAATTATGGGTACTGATGACAGCCATGGGATTTGATTATTCAACTCTGATCAAGAGAGATTCAGTTTGCTCTCTTACCAATATCCTTTTCATCTATGTAGCTCTTGGCTCCTCATGGTTCATCCATTATGCCAAAGCCATTGATTGTAGATCTCCTAGCTTGGCATTGGAGTCCCAAACATTCATGTCTATGAGGGCCATGTTTTACAAACAAAATTCAGCCATTTTGGCCCTATCCTCTACTATACTTTGATCACAAAGATCAATAAACTGCCTCTAGTTTTGAAATGGCATGGCTCCCCTCTATGCTAGTGTGATAATCTGAAACTGCAGCCATTGTTCTTTGCATTAGAGAGCATAGGATTTGGCTGGCATCCTACACTGGGTTGCCTCCAAGGAGAGACTGGCCATACATACTAGTTGGTTCTCTCTTTCCTACAACTGTCCCCTCAGCCATGCATTTTCTATCTCTAGTTGATTTCTCATTATAGCTTCTCTGTCCCTTAAGCCACTTAACTCTCTACACATTTCTTTGACATTTTCCTTAATGTTCCCAATGTCTTCCAGCCCCCTTGATTTGGTGATCTGTATCCATCGATGAGTTTTGGACCTCTCCTTATAAAGCTTGAAAAATAGTGGGATGGAAATTTTTTTAGGTATGAGCCTGCCTCCTTCAATAAACCAGTAATAGGAGTCTAGGTTACATTGGGGGCTAGGTTCCTTTGCCTCTCCATCCTTGTCTTTAGCTTCTTTCTACTTCGCTACATTTCTTTCCAATTTCTGTGCCTCTTGTATATTCAACAGAGTATCCTATAGGATTGTTTTTGCCTCCTGTATATTTTGATGTGGATCATATAGGATTGCCTTACCCTTTGAGGAAGGTAATCTAGTAGTAGGCCTCCTTAAATAGGTGAAAGGGGACTTAAGGGAAGGAATTTTGTCCTTTTGTGTTGGATAATCTTCAATCTCAATAGGAATTTTGGTTGGTGTTTGTGACTCCCCTTGCCTTATTCTTTTGATCATTCTTGTCCTCAATTATAGTGGGGTCTGCCTCTGCCTTTTTTCTTTTTTCTGGATTGGGGTGTTGAGAGCAGTGAGGGCATTTGTTGCCTCTCTCTCACTAGCCTCTGGAGACACCCTACGTGACTCTTCCTTGTATTTTTTCCCCTCTGTTCTATTGCCTTCTTCCTCCCTATTTTTCCTGTTTTCTTTGTCTTGTAGATCTTCATCATCTCTCCCAACTTCCTCCTTAATTTCCTCCTTTGTTTCTTCATTATCCTCCTTCCATTCTCCCTCTTCTTCTTCATCTTCATCTTGTTCCTCTGTGTCATCTCCTTATTCATCCATCTCATCCTTATATTTCTCTATATCTTCCTATTCTTGTTTTACTTCCTCTTCACTAACATCATAAGTGAGAGCTTTGATGTCATCCTCTGCTAGCATGTATCTAAAAAATGACCATGTTATAGGGATTTTGACGTTTTGGAGAGCATCTTCAATAAGGATCCTAATAAACCCATGGTTTTCTAATTGTTGGGAATCCCCCTCCTTCACGTTGATGCTTGAGTCTATGAGTGATTGAAGCATATGGCGAGCCTCTAGTGAGGGGAGCGTTTCTACTCTAAATCTTAATTCTTCAAGGATCCTGAAGTGATAGCCATAGACAACACTATATCTTCCCTCAAATGAGATGTATTTGATTAGTTGGTAGCCTACCTCACTCCATGGGTATGGAAAAATTTCCCTCCTTACTCCATTTATGTCCTCAGTGGGTTCTTCACCTTCTAAAAAGAATTTTATTTTTGCCATGTGGCTATCTGCTTTGTCTTCTTTTCTCCATGGGATTCCTAAGAGAAGGGTGGTGACCTCGCTGATGAGCTCTAGGGTGAGATCTATAGTGAGGCCTCTTATTACAATAATGTCATGAAGTCCGTTGTGTGGAGTGAGGGAGAGAGCAAATTCTTGAGCCACCTCATCATCATACCCTCTGATTTTTTTGAAAAACCCCATCTAGTTATGTCTCGTGAAGATTTCAAGCACTTGGGGGTGTTGTTGGATCCTCACAATGTTTGTGCGCTCTCTCTTATTAAATCCTCCTGTCATCTTGCTCATGACACTTAAGGAAAAAATGAGAAGGTTGAAAGATTTTTACAAATGCAGGAGGAAAATAGAGTTGACTATGTATTTAATTCACTTCACACGGTTGCTAAATTCACTCCAATTTAGAGTATCCTCAGTTCACTTATTTGCAACTGGGAATGTAATTTTAGAGCCTACCTCTTTAGACTAGTTGCAGTGGCCAATTCCCATGATATCCCTTCTGAACTCTTCTCTACCAATCCTGTAGATAGTCTTTGTGTATTTTGTAGACTGTATCCTATAGGAATTCATGTTCATGCTCTTGTAGGAATTCCAGTGTAGTGAATGATGGATCTTTTCTTCCAGTGGGTGGCCTGGGTTATGAGAGTAACTTGAGTAAGGTAGTTTCGAGGAGGTGAAATGCATGAATGCATTGGAACAATGTTTTATTTCCTCTTATGGTGATTCGGGGTGAGGTGGTGTGTTGGCATCAGGGATACGTTGCCATTTTTGGACCATTGGTCCCCACTACCACCTCATCATTTCCCACTCCTCCTAATTAGCTCCCACCTCGTAGATCTATATTCTAACATCTTTTTGTCCTACTCCTTATTTGTCTTTAAGTTGACTACAACCACGTGTGACAGGACACCAGGTTATGCATGTGTTGACTAAACAATGGTGGCCAAGTTAACTGGCCACCTTTTCACTTATATAACAACTATCTCGTAACCCTTACAATTTTTTACTACATGATACATATGAGAGAGCGAGTGGGATACTTACCTGTGGTTTCAATGTTATGTTGCAGTTGTCGATGACTAGAGGTGATGTTATGTATTTCTGTTGCATGCCATTCTTCCTCCTCCTCTTGCTCTCTACTAATGGTTTCTCTGTTTTTGCAGGTATCTATGGTTGAAGATCTGATGCTGCTACTTTAGAGGTCTTGGATCATTATGCTGAAGACTTGTTGTTTGTGTGAATGACATTCTGTGGGATAGGCTGCTACAGGATTTCCTACAGGATGTCCTATAGGTGATTCTCCCTCAGAATTCTTTAATCATTTTTCTTGCTAAGGCTGTGAGGATGGCAGCATGGATGGAAAGAGGGAGTGGGAGTGTGGATAGAAAAGGAAACTTAGGTGATGGTCTTTACTATTCTTTGTTCTCCCATTTTTTTTCTTTCGAAGACTGAAGAAAAACTTGGTCAAACGGATCCTTTTTTTTTGAATGGTGAGCGCAGGGATGATGATGGTGGATGGGGTGAGGCAATAGATCATGAATAGGGTGAATTTTAGGGACCTAACATGTCCATCATATTTGTTCGGATTTCTTCATGTAGGATTTCTGGGTCACTGTAATTCCAATAGGATCATCCTGTAGGTTTTCAAGGGATCCTATAGGAATATAGGGGATCCTGTAGAAAACACACTCTCTACATAAATCGAAGCAATGGAGTGGGAAAATGACAAAAATAATGGAGGGATGCATGGTAAGGAGTGAAAAAAAAATGAATATGTGAGTGACAGGGGTCTCCTTGGGATCCTCTTTTTCTCCTTAACTATCCTTCTCGCCCACCTATTAATGGAAATTTTATGATAATATTTTTTTAGTTTTTTTAACAACTGGGTTGCCTCAGAGAGGTTTTCACCCAAGCTATTTGCCTTGGGTGCCTCAAGAAAGGTTTTCACCCAGGGATATTCTTATTCTCTTTTTCCTTTTGTTGTTTTTTTCTCTCTCTTTTTTTTTGTCATCATTGGGCCGCCTCAAGAGATTTTCAACCCAAAGATAGAACTCAGGCACCTCATGGAGGTTTTTACCTAATTCGCTATCCCTTTTCTTTTTTCCTTAGTGATTTGATGAGGGAGGAGCTGGAACTTGCTCCACTATCATCATTGTTTTATTGATATCATCAACGAACTCTTGTGTTGATAAAGGTCTCTTGTACATTTTCATTTGGTGTCCATTAATGAGCAAAGGAATGACTTCTCATCTATGGCTCTTATTTGCACTCAACTGTTATCATGGCATATTTCACACTTGGATACCAACATTTTGGTGCTGCTACTAGGTAGGATATCAAGGTGCAAGAACATAACCGGCATTGATCTTGGAATTGATCTCTCATCATGGGGAGTGAAATAGTTTTCCACTTTGCTCCAGGTCCTAAGCATAGTCATTTTTGGTTTTCTTTTGTTTCCTTTGTTTTTCTTCTGATTTTTCTCTCTCTTTTTTCTTTTATAGGGGTCACTCTCTCGTCCTGGGGAGGGAAAAAATATTTCATCCTGGTCCAGGTCTTGAGCTTAGAATTTTCATGCAGTTTTCTCTGTTTTGACTTTGAAATACCCACTCTCTCGTCCTCGGGAGAGAAAGAGTTTTCTCACACTACTCGAAGTACTCAGCTTTAGTTTTTTTCACTAGTTTATTGTTTCCTTTCTTTAATCATCCTCTCATCCTGGGGAGGGCAAAACCTTTTTTTTTCACCCTTCTCCAGGTCCTGAGCTGTGTGACTTTTTAATGTTTTAGTTGCATGAACAAAGATCCAAAGAAAAGGGGCAGAGGAAGGCCCTCAAAACTCATAGGTGGAAGTCCAGAAAGAAAGCATCAACATAATTTGGAACATAGTCGAAGAACTTCACGATATGACAACTATGGGAAATCAAGACTATATTCAAAATCAGTTTCACTCTATTGTTTTCTTGCAACATCGCTCCCTACTTCAACAATTCTTGGGACCATCCTTAATGGGAAGTTGGTCTCTCATACCCTAGTATTTATTGACATGCATTTCTCAAATTCAGGTATGTACACACTTGAGGCCTTATTTTGAAAATGGTTCCATTGGAAGTACTCTTATACATAAGTATATTTTACTTTTCAACGTAGAGTAGGTTAGTATAGAAAATAGTTAAGTACATAAATAAATAAATTTCTTCATATGTAGAAAGAGTTGTGCTTGTTGCAACTTGGTGAGTATATCATTATCAGTGGTAAATATTTGAATTTAATTGTGTATGTCTATTTATTACATTGAAAATCATATTTCTACAAACAATCATCATCATCTAGAAAAAAATTGCTTGATTATCATATCTTATGGTGTATGGGCTTGATAAAACCACTGAAATCACAGTCAGTACAATCATGTTTTGAGGGACCAAATGGGCATATTTTCAAAACTTGTTTCTATCCTAAGTATCCCTTTATTTTTATTTTGAATATAATTTGAATCACTCAATTTGGATTTGGAACAAAAAATTTATGACCAAAACATTAGTAGTGTGTATAGTAGGCAGCTCAAGAACAGAGATGGGACAATCCGTTTTTGGAGGCCTAAATCACTAGGTTTTTTAAACCTGTTTCTATGGTACATTATCCTATTAATCTAGTTTACAATTCAATTTTAATCATTTAATTTAGATATTATATGAGAATTTTATGACCAAAATACTAATTGTCTATCGTAAATCAACAGCTTTAAAATTTTGTATTTTTGACTTTTCCTTCACACATTTGACCCATAAATTCTTCATTCTTTTGAAAACTGCTTCTATTGGATATATTTACATGAATATTATTTAATATACAATTTTTATTACTTCAATCTATCATCAAAAGAAGAAGTTATGCTTAAAATATCAACTATTGGTCTAAGTTGGGAAATCGAAAATGAATTTGTTATGCAGGTTGTTCTAAGTAAATTTGACATACCATATCATGCAATTTTTAAAACCTATTTCAATTAGAGATGTCCCTATGAATTCACTTTCATTTGGCTTTGGAATGAATCAAATCGGATGAAAAACAAATAAGTCATGATTAAAATACTACTGGTTAGTATGGTTGGCCACCGCTTTCCCACACATAATAAGTGAACTCTACTTTGTTTTTTGTTTTCCATGGATTTGTTTTAAAAAGTAACTACTTGTTATTTTCTTTCATATTTATTGGATTTAAAGTGCTCGATAACCCATCTTCTTCCATGATTACATCTTTTATTGCAGGTAGATGCTCACTTTTTGCAAGTCCCAGGAGAATAAAGGAGGTCAGTTATTTTTCTTGAACAAATCATTCTTGAAGGCAATGATAATGAAATAATATATTTTCATCCAAGAATATTAATAAATCTAATATAATATAATTTTGAGTCTTTCTAGGTGCCATGAAAAAAAAAAAATATCATAAGAGTTTGTTACACTATTATTCCCATTCTTTCTCACCAACAACATGAAGACTTTTTCATTACCTAATGGATCCATGACAGGAGAAATGGAGAAATGATTTCCATTTGAAGATCCAAGTCATTTCTGCCAAAATATTTTCCCATTCATTTACCATTGACATATTATTGTTTCTAGAAATAGATTGATATTCCTTTAGGAAACAAATTGCTGCAGTCAAAATCATAGCTATTGCAATGTATGTTATTTATTTATTTATTGTTTTTCAATAAAATTGTTGTTTATTTTCTGATTCCTCTTATGTTTTTTATGTTTTAGGTGTTCAAAGTCACAAATTTTATTTCTTCATCAAATAAAAGGAAGTTCTCAAGTTTCATCACGTTTCTCCATATTTATCCATTTGTTCCCGAGTCTTATCAGTATATGGTTTCCTTAGATCCATTGAGTGTTGTTACTCTATTGTTGCTATTACTCTCCAAAAACTTTTAACTATCGGATGTTGTTACTCCCCAAAATTTTCGAAGCATCGAATGTCGTTACTCCTAGGTTTTGTTACTTTTTCGCTATTGTTACTCTCAAAAATTTTCTATGTGTCGGATGTTGTTACCACAATGATGTTGTTACTCCCAAAAAATTTCTAAGTATCGGATGTTGCTACTCTTTGGATGTGTTTACTCCTTGGGTGTTGTTACAACTAGGGTGTTATTACTCGGCCCGTGTTGTTACTGTGAAATATTTTCTAAGTGTCGGATGTTGTTACTCCTGAGGTGTTGTTACTCCATCGTTGTTGTTACTCTCGAAAATTTTCTAAGTGTTGAATGTTGTTACTCCTTGGAAGTTGTTACTCTGTCGATGTTTTTACTCCCGGAAATTTTTGAATCATCAGATGTTGTTACTCCTAGTGTTTTGCTACTCTACCGCTGTTGTTACTCTCGAAAATTTTCTAAGTGTTGGATACAGTTACTCCGCTGATGTTGTTACTCCCGAAAATTTTCTAAGTATCAGATGTTGATACTCCTTGGATGATGTTACTCCTTGGGTGTTGTTACTCCGCCACTGTTGTTACTCCCAAAAATTTTGTAAGTATCAGATGTTGTTACTCCTGGGATAATGCTGCTACTCCATGGTGAAATTTTTTTTCTAAGTACTTAGTCTTTTTAAACTTCCGATGTTGTTACTCCTCCTGTGCTGCTACTCTATGGTGAGAATTTTTCTAAGAACCCAGTGTTGTTACACCACCCATGTGGATACTCTGCCAAGGTAAGTTGCCAAGTACATCCCCGATCGACTCCGTGTATTTGACTCATGTTTCACTTATGACATAACCAACCATGACTGAGGACGGTCATACCTTAGTTTGGGGGAGAGGGGGATATCTTGCATTTAATAGAAAATGTATCATATCTAGCAATCATGTCATGTCATCATTGTTATTAAATATCGTATCAACTCATACATCTAACAATTATTACCAACATAATCCATAACAATCTTTAATCCCCACTTATCCATGCACATTGGAAATTGAATCATGCACGACGACATTAACTTGGTGAATGGGGAAATATTTTTAAGAGTCTAGGTCCTCTTTGACATAATGATTGGGTAGCCAATTTATATTTTTTTATCTATAAACATAATCTTATATTTAAGGAATAATTACACAAAGATAATTTCATCATGCCAACTTTCAACTTTCCTAATTTGTCAAGTTCTCGATCTTGTAAAATTTATGATGATGACCACAAAATTGTACTTAAATCTTTCGCCCACTATCTAATGAACTATTCCTCAACCCCAATCATAACAAAGAAAAATATGTTTATCAATAGTCATTTGAAGGTTATTAGTTTTCGAGAAGCAAAGTTACCTAAGTTGAAAACAATTACTACAAAAAAAAATTGTGCCATCACCAGCTCTTAAGGAGCTGGCCTGCCACCCCATCTGTTAAGTAATATTTTGGTGATTAACAATAACCATAGTTGAATTTTAAACATAAATATTCAACTGGAGGATATGAGGTCTCATCACGAGCCAACCTACCATGATCATAGATCCTAATAAACTGACATTACCACCACTGGTCACCAAGCCAAGGTAATGGATTTCAGTCATAAAATTGAATGACAAGAGGTCTCACCACGAGTCAACTTGTTCAATTTTGTTAGCTCCCATGAAAGGCATTGTTATTAACTGGTTACCAAGCTAGAACAATGATCTTCAGTAGACATCTAAGTAAATTGAGATTCTTTTGTAACTATGTACTTATTTCTAATAGACGGGACACTAACATCTCAATGGGTTAAAAGGCATCCCTGTTGAGGCTATGGATGCCTGTTGGTAGCAATGGCCATGCCTATGGTATAAAAGTTAATTCAATACTATGATTGACTTGGTTCCCTTTTTTTCTCAAAACTAATTGCTAATAAATCCCAATATTACATATATAAGGTTTGCTAGAACTCATGGTTCATGGGGTAATATTTAATCAGTTCTTAGATAACAATGGTTATGGTTTATAACTATTATTGAGTTATAAATATTTACTTCGCATGCTAGGAATGAAACTTTTAGGATATTTGATATTTGACATTTTGTATCATCTAATCTATGATTCATTTGTTCTATAAGTTTCATATCTTTAACCAAAGATAGTTTCTTTACCAAATCAATCTCTATTTAATCCTAGCTTAACAAAACTACTATTATTTTCGGGTAGGATAAAGAGGCCTAATTCTGATTTTGATTCCTGATGAATTATTGATTGAGGATACTCATGAGATGTGTTATATAAATCTTGATGACAGGGAAACTAATGAGTTGTGGGGAAGGACATCTTGCTACTCTTTTTGATTACTTTCTTTCAACTTGCATGACTACAACCTTCCACATCACTTTTAACATCAACGTACATTAGATTCAACAAATATCAATCCGTACATGCCATTCCACGTTTTTATGGAGGTAAAACTTGAGGTAAAACAGCATAAGTTTTAATTTATGAAAATTTTGGGAGACTGTCATGAAAAAAACTATTGAGCATTATTCATTCATATTTTTCAACCACTATTTCCCCTTCTTGGTTAATATAAAGGCATTGGGTTACAGGAGGAAATGTAGCATGTTCAATTTGGGGGAGATGTTGGGTTCCTAATTTTTCATTATTATTATCACTTCTTAACATCCATTTCATCCATTTCTACAATTATTTTATCACATTATTTACCATAATATATTATATAATTCCATTTCATAATTATTTATGCTCTTGTGGATAAGTAATATTTGTTCTCCTTTATTTCTAATAAATTGATGATTATTATGTGTGATATTTCTAATAATGGTTTATAGATAAATTTGTTATAACATCACTCATGATTTTAGCCTTCAATATCTCTTGTAGATTGCAAATTTGATCTTCAATGCATAATCAAATATTTCAACTCATAATTTCATTGGAATAGAACATGACAATTTTGCATTGAACATTTCAGGAAAACTAAGAAGAATCTTAAAAGCCCGAGACATGAGTTTTGTGTAGAATAGACCAAGTCTCTCAATGAGCAGTTTTCATAAATTTGATCTGGATTGGGAGAAAAGCAAGGTTCTTCGAAGGATATATTCACAGAGTTTTTGTTGTGGCCATTTTCCAATTTGCCCCAATTTCAATGACCAAATTTGACTTGTTCCAACTGAATCATGATGGAAAGTTCTCTTAGATCTCGTCTTCCTTATTGATATTTTGTAATCAATCTTGTTGCAAATTTCTCTTTGTTATTTGTATATATAAAAGACACATATCAGGGAGAATTTATGTAGGGGAGAAGATCAGATATTGAAGGTTTTTCTTTGAGAATGTAACATGAGACTTCTCTATTTTCATTTTTATTAATGTAATATTGATATTCTAATTATCTACCTTCAATCCTTTCTACCACAGCCTTGATCAGGGAGTTGGGCCTGCTCTCATAATCAAGTGTTGCTGAAGTAATGTGTGCTTAGTTTCTTTTTAATTAATGTATTTCTTCTTTTCGTTGTAATGGTTTGATGTGAATGTTGTAAATCAGATTGTTGCTACAGATTAATTAATTCTGTCATCTCCATTTGCTGCTACAATTTATTTATTATTTCAAATTGCATGTTTAATTAATTTATTGAACTCCTAATCAATTGCTCAATTATGAATTTTCCCCTGCATATATGGTGCATGATACCCTTGCAATAATAAACAACCCTGTATTGACATATTAATGTGGTAAAGGGTTGAATCGTAGCATTCACACTCGGATACCAACACAATGGTCTGCACAAGGCCTGATTGTATATATAGTGGGAGTTGTAAGAAGGTACATGAATAATCTAAAAAAAGAACATTTGATGGCGGTAAAGTTGATTCTCAGTTATTTGAAAGGTATCACAAATCAAGCATTATACTTTGGTGGCTCAAACATTACTCTACACAGATATGTTGATGCATATATGGTGGGTGATAGAGATAAAAGGAGGAGCACCACAAGGTATGTGTTTAGTGTAGGTGGAACAATTGTTAGCTGTGTTTCAAAACTGCAAAGTGTTGTTGCACTCTTAAGGACGGAAGCAGTGTATGTTGCTGCTACAGAGGCTAGTAAAGAAATGATTTGGTTACAAAGTTTTTTGGATGACATGGATAAGAATAAGTAGTTGGGTAGGTTATACAGTGACATCCAGTCTTCCATACATCTTGCAAAAAACTTTGCATTTTATTCCAAGACTAAAAATATACAACTCAAGTACCATTTCATATGGTTATTGTTGGAAGATGGGCAGTTGAAGACGGAAAAGATACACACTAGCCAGAAACCTGTAGATATGTTAACAAAATATGTAACTAGGGAGAAACTGAGGTCTTCCTCGGTTTCAATTGGCCTTCAAGTATGATGATGAAGATTACAAATAGCTAATTCCAAAGTGGAGTCATTGTCTAGGAAATGAAACAGTGGTGGGGTTGCTATAATTAGTCTCCAAGTGTGATATTGCTAGGTGTGGAACCCGATTATCTTCTTTATTCAAAGGTATCTCCATATTGGACCCTAGTTTGTAATGGAGTGGCAATGCCGCTAGGGGGTCTAGCGGGGACGATGGGGTATTAGGGACAACGCCCTTGAAGCTAAAAATAGATATAAAATTTCCTTGTAAAATGTTGTAATTTCATAGTTAATCTGGGCCATTCATTAGGTGGAAATATGATGGGGGAAGTTATGTTTAATTTAGTGTTTTTTTCCTTAGGAGGAAACCCCTCGCTATATATGAGGGAATTGTATTGCGACTATGTAGATGTGTATTCTGAGTGAGAAAGAGAGAGGATATTGTGTGAGAGCAAAGAGGGAATTACAATGGATTTGTTACAGGTTGTATCTCTTCATTTTGCTAGATAATATAAAAGGAAGGAATAGTTGTTTCAATGTGGACATAGCCCAAATCGAATGAACCATGTATATCTATGTCTCTCTTAGTTTATGTGTTTTATATGTTTATATTTTTGTCATGGTTCTATTATTATCATGGGAATGGGTTTTTATAGGTGTGATAATTGTCTTCATCCTTGCCTTGCCATTTCTGGAAAGCCATGGTGTGATGGGTTCTCATGTTTTTGGTTCAGCTGGATGGTTTAGTGGGTTCGAAACTGAGTGAGGTGGATCTATGAAAGAAATATCACATGGCCTAGTGACCCCTAAATGGGACTGTGGGTTATGGTAAAGCCAAATTTCATCTTTCCTTGGTGGGTATAGTAATCCTTGACCGGTGAATGGCGGGATGTACAGTAAATCCTAGAGGTGGGTGCTCTCCATCAAGCTTAGGAATCTTAGGATGGGATATATGGTAAAGCCTAGATGGTGGAGTCTTGATTGGGCCTAAGAATCCCAGGATGGGATATATAGTAAACCCCAGATTGGATTCTCAGCTAGGTCCTAGTGATCCAGTGTGGATTGTTGTAAATCTTAGCGAATAGGAGATAGGAAAATTCCTCATGGTGTAGGTGAAGACTCTCCCTTGGCATCCACTCTTATTTTGGTCTAGTAATCTAGTGAAGATTGCGGTAAAGCATGGTTATACTCATGAGGGTGAGGTGGTGTAACCTGGGGAAGCCTTGGTTGAGTTTTGGTTATGAGTCCCACTTTCATGCTTGGAATATGGCATGAGGGTGATTGGTTGAAGGAAATATATGGTTCATCTAATATATGGTTAGGTGGTTCGTGGAAGTCCTATACCTGGTTGGATTTTTCATCCATTAATAAGAGTTCATTTCCTTGGTATTTTATGAGTAAATTTCCTAGTTCATATGTGGCATTTATGCTGATGTGTCCATATTATTTATGTTGGTCATATGTTTGTTATGAGTATGTTTTATGACGGTAATCATGTATGGATTTCATCATGTTTTGATTTGTAAATGAATTAACAATGAATATATGATATAATATGTGATAATGCAGCTAATGTTTTAAGGTATCAATGGTTCTTAGAAATTCTTAGATAAGTATCATACCCCTATGCTCAGATCTATTGTTGTGATGCATAGATTACATATTCATGACATGTTTGACAAAATGTCTGTCATCGCTACTATGGCCCAATCAATTATTTGTTCAAATATTTCCATTTGTATCATTCTATCGATGTTACCTTTCATTCTTGATGATTTCATGGAGTTCTGGGAAGTGGCTTGAGTCTTGTCCCTGAAATGGTGCCACAAAATCCGGGATCATAGGCTTAGAACTAGCTGAAAAGGACCCTAGTGACTTTCATTCCTAGAACATGAGAAATACGGGAAGTCCCCAATCATATGGATGTCCATGTCATGGGAGCGACTAAGACTCTAGGGCACGGAATTGTCAAGTTGTATCAGGGGTTGGTTGCCTTGAAGGGTTGATTGGCTCCTATAGGTTTTGTGACATGTGCAGAAGGCTATATTGGTTGTATTGTGTTGGTTCCACTTCCTTAACTTTACATGGGTATTTGAATAAAATTTTAATATCCTCTCATCACACATTTACCCTAGTGGATTGGTTAACTTGAGTAAATGTGGGAGGGAGGGTGTCACATATTTACTTCACCAATATCGCTTAATATACTATCACATGCAAAAATATTTAATCATAGTCTAACTTAAGATATATCAACCTTAACAACCCAAAAAATATTGGAACACCTAGAGAGGACTTTTTGACATTTTAAAGAGATTGTGGGGATGCTCCTACATCTCTTTTTACTTGAGAACTTAAATTTGGAGACACATCCTACATTCTCCACTATGCAACTTTTCAATTTATCTCATAAGGAATTGAGGGCATCTGTTGTTTTAGTAGAACATTCCTCTACTTTCTAATGTTGTGTTTCATCCATCCCATCTTGCACCATATTTTTATCCATTCCTCTATTTCTTGATGCAATTCATATGATCTTATATGTTGTCACACACACACACACAACTATTAGTTATATCAAGCATGGGAATATTAACTTATTACCTTGTCATTTAAACACTAAACATGTTGATATGAATTATGTTAATTTGATGTTATATATAATTATATATATATATATATATGTATATATATATATATATATGTATATATATATATATATATATGTATATATATATATATGTATATATATATATATATATATATATATAACATATATATATATATATATATATATATATATATATATATTATATATATATATATATATATATATATATCTATATCTATATATATACATATCTATCTATCTATCTATCTATAGATAGATAGATAGATAGATAGATATGTATGTATCTATATAAAACCCAAGTCACTTCATAAAATATAGAAAGTCATGTAAGAATTCTATCAAGGTTAGTAGTTGCATTAGTTGTAAATGCAAGGAAAATTATAATATGGAATAATTAAATTTTGTATTGAATTTTCTTTGTGAGACACTATTGGTCCATTATTGAAGATAAGATTTGATAATTCTCTGTAACACTCCCTCCCCACCCTTGTCCTATTTAGGCTCTATGAGATGTGACCTATTTATTTTAATTCGAATTCGAAAGTTCTCATTATGTAGATGAGTTTCAAAATCCTCTTTTTTGAAAGTCTTCAAGTCCCAAAAAAAGAAAAATGTAGATAATGTGTTCATCACATGGAGATCTTCCCAGTGATTTAGATTTCATATCAATATAACTCATGGATTAAAGCTATGCCATTCTGAGGTTTAGCCAATATTACTAGGTCATGTCAACATTGTTATGTCATTTGACATCCATGTGGTCCCCTTCTATTCCAAATGGTGTGGGACCCACAAGGTCCTCCCACATCGAGTTTTGTGTCACTTTACCATTATATCCAACCTGTTAAACAAACATGGGGAGCGAGAAAAATATGAATGATAAAGCATGTATTACAATTTTTATTCACAAATGATACATATTTATAGTACATGTGGTGACCGTTGGGATTCACATCCCAAGGTCCCTTGGACTGCTTTGTCCATTTGGCTTCCACACTAACCCATTTAGGATTAGGTGTCCAACATTCCCCCCCTTAATCCGAAGGGTTATGTATGAGTCCAAGAAAAGA
Source organism: Pinus taeda (assembly GCA_000404065.3). Lineage (NCBI taxonomy): Eukaryota > Viridiplantae > Streptophyta > Pinopsida > Pinales > Pinaceae > Pinus > Pinus taeda. The sequence continues at coordinate 60,084 of APFE031413485.1, read as the reverse complement.
GCTGTAATACAAAATGTGCAAAAATGCATGGCACCACTAGGCTGAATGTGCTCTTTGAAATGTTGGTATAAAGGGCGGTGGTTTAAGGATGGCCGCCAACACTGGAACGCTTAGTGCAGTTCCTGGAACTCTTCCAAAACTGGAAAGAAGATGAAGTCTTCTGCTAGAGGAAGGGATCCTATTGTTTTAAAGAGGGAAACCTTCAACCATAAAAGGGAGGTCTCACCCCACATAAAAGGTAAAACTTCAACCTGAAAAGGGAAGTCTCAACCTGTGATGGTTTAAGGATGACCAAGAACTCTGGAATGCTTAATGAAATTCCTGGAACTCTTCCAAAACTGGCAAGAAGCTGGAGTCTTATGCTAGAGGAAGTGTTCTCAATTTTTTTCCTGGAACTCTTCCAAAACTGGCAAGAAGTTGAAGTCTTCTACTAGAGGAAGTGTCCAAGATTGCCAACTGAAGGCATGTTCACGAGCATCTGTGTCTCTAGCTACAACTCTGAAACTGGTGTGGCAGGTTGTGGCTCAGGCTTGCTTGATGTGGCTTTGAAGCTTGTAGATGACCATCATTTCCCCCCCTGTCAGATACAATGTGAGAAGATGGAGAAAACTCAGTTGCAAGACTATTCAATATTCTAGAACAAGTTCTGACATGTGTTTGGAATATCTTCTTAGCTGTTGATGCCCATTGCCAAGAAGCGATCCATCCTAGATGAATCTTTGTTCTTGCAGGACGTTTGTTTTTGAAGCATTGTTTGAAGAATGACTGGTTTTATGATAGAGCTTACATGGATGAAGATCAAAACAGTGATCTTTCATATGGCCAACTCGATCATAGTGTTGGAATTTCAAGATATGTTGTTGTTGTTGTTGCTGTGGAAGAGGAGCAGAGTCTGGAACCGTTGAAGCTGAACTGTCATAAGGAGCAGGTGAACTGTCATGAATGAAACCAGCACTCTGAAACTGAATGGGTTTTGAGTAGTCTGGAATATGAAAGGACAAGTCCTTGTCATATCCAAGACCGGTTCTGTGCTTGTTGTGGACAAAATGTTCCTAAGGTCTGATGATGGGCTTGGGAAGTGCAGGCTGAGTTTCTGCATCTGCATGTACAACTGCTACTTTATTTGAATGAACATGAACATTATTGACTTGCTGTTTATGGGAGTCTGTTTCAATCTTCTGAACAGAAACAGGTTCAGAATGATGACTCCATTGTTGTATTTCTTCTTGCTGTAGCTGTGACTCAAGCTGCAAAAAATCAATAGTCTCATGTGCAGTTTGCAGAGAGGTTTGGATGTCAAAGAGAGTTTCTTTGTTAACTTTGACCATCTCATCAACAGTGGAATGAATTAGGATATTCAATAACTTTAATGCATCTTCAAGTCTGGCCAGTTTTCTTCAATGTCACTTAAAAACACAACTGAGGTAACAACAACAGAAAAATAATATTATACTCTTACTACAAGATCTGAAAAAAATGTGAAGATGAGCGCTGTCCTCAACTTCAAACTTCAGAGCATCTAGCTGCTATGGAAATCATGCAAAATCTCTATAAGAAACTGCTCCAAAATCTCTACAAGAAACTGCAAAAAAAATGACTTCCAAAAATGTCTTCAAAAGTGCTTCAAATTCACTTCATAATGCTGATCACTTCTCTACAAATTACTTTATTTAGAAGTTGTTTCAAATTGTTCCATGGACAACACCAAATCTGCTTCGAGGTGGCTTCAATACTGCTCTCAATAGTACCTCTCTTGGAAACACACCGACAATTTTTCCATCAATGTATAGAAATTATTAGTTGCTTTCCAAATGTTTGTTGTTTGAAATATTACTTAATCTGCTTGTTCTATCGGTATTTGCATTTATCAACAAATACACACTTCATAATTTGGAATCCCCAAAAAGGAAAAAATCTGACCAAGACGACCATTAATTTGACTCCAATCTCATTGTGTTGAACATTCCCGTTTAACCAATTTCCCCAACCAAAAGACTATCATTATTTAAGGAAGTCTCATCGTGCTAAGAAATAAACATTTCATTGTAACACAAATAGTTTCTCTTCATGGAATGTGAGATTCGATTACTGGTTGAAGCATCTCGGTGCGTCAAAACTACAAAGGTCATTTAATTGCTTGGTAGATTGCGAGCATAGAAAGGATTCAAACGGCTGAAATAGCTGTATTGTTCAGGTTTCCAAGATGGAGGCTTGCAAGGGTTCTCGCAATTATTCACGAGCTTGGCAAGGTTTAGGATTCGCAACTACTATTGATTCTTGTGATGTTACTCGTTACAACGCTAGCAAGAACTTGAAGGAAACTCGCTCTGCACCAGTATTGGATTGTACTCAGACTAGGAAGCTATTGGATTCTGGTCGTTCAAAGAAGAAAGCCCTCGCCCATAAGTTGAAAGCCTCTAAAATATATCTGAAGTCTCTTTTCTCTAAGGTCTCCAATACCAGAGCGGCTAACGAACACCATTTTCAGAATAATCTTCTCACCCGAAGGGAGAGATATGACGTCGAGGATGTAGCAATGGCCAGCAGAAGTAACCACAGAGAAAACTCAGATGCTATTCATAGTAAGCCGTCCTCTAAGAAGTTATGCTTTATCAAGGGATCAACATTGATACCAAAACCCAATTCAAAACCATTCAAATTAACCCGCGCATCTACTTATCACAACGCTGCACATTTAGGAAGAAAAAGATGATCAGTTCGAACTCGGAGCAGGATAATGCCATCGAAGCAGCGATTGCTCACTGCAAGCAATCTCTGATACCACAACCCACTCGAACAGAGAAAACTATTGTGCAGGATGCTGCACAGAACAAATTTTCGCAGGCAATTAGATCGTTCAGGCAGGTTGTATTTACTGATCGATCAACCTTATTCCTACTGGTTCAATTTGCTTGGAGATGCTACTGACGAATTGAAGGATTCCACCCTCCGTGCACAACCCACTCGGCCTTATGAATAGTGTCTTCAAGAAATTGCAACCACAACAACAAATTACTGGCTCCATCATGTCTAATATCCATAATTTTAATAGAGTGCACTCCTTGACTCCTGATAGACGGGTCGTTGACTTTCGTATTCGGGGGAACCGCAGCTGCCTGGCCTTGCGCACAAAATATGGCCTATCGGCCCTCTAACTCTGATGGAACCACCTATGAAAACTCTCCGCGCAAAAGACTTCTGATAGCCACGAAGGACGTCTTTCCATCCATGAGGAACTCCAAATCCGCAGCAGCAGCACACGCATCAAATTATGATGGGTATGTCCTCATAACACCATCTATGCAGATTGCATGACATTGAAAGTTGTTCAATAGGCCGAATTTGTGTGGGTTCTCAAGCATTTCAGATGTAGCAAGGCGAGGAGTGTGTGGATGAAATGCTACAATGAACTCTTCGAAAATCGGAAATAGGTAGCAAGGCGAGACCCTCCATACGCAGGTTTTAAACGTTACAGGTTTCAAACGTTAGCAGGTTTCATGTCAGGTTTCATAGCATTGATCGCATGCATGTTCCAAACATTACATACCTTGTCCAGAAAGCTCAGCGTAATAGGTGTGGCGAGCATAATAAAAGGGGCAGCAGACAACGCTATTATTGAAATGCTCCGACCTCCCTCAGTAGCGTGCAGGCTAGGTGTCAGGGCAGATTATTCAACGCTCAAGTGCATTCAATATCAATTACTCATGAGGGCGCAGTCTCTGGCAGTCAGAGAGCGCAATACCGCCTTGAATGAAAATGCTCAGGTACACAGTCTGGTAGCGTTTCTCAGTTATGGCAGAGGCAGTGCAGCGCTGGAAGGACAGAGAGAGAGCAGCGCTGGAAGGACAGAGCGCATGCAGGCAGCTAATTATATGGAGGAGCAGGTATGCAGCTTCAGGTGTGGGACAGAGGAGCAGGTATGCAGGCAGGACAGATTTAAACAGGCCAGCACTATTCAAGGTAACTACACAGGCCACACATCATGGCTCTGATACCATGTTAAACAGACATGGTTAACGAGAACAAATGGAAAGATAAAGCATGACAGTACATTTTTATTAACAATTAGATATACATTTATAGTACATTTGGTGACTGTTGGGATTCACATCCCAAGGTCCCTTGGACTGCTTTGTCCATTCGGCTTCCACGCTAACCCTTTAGGATTAGGTGTCCAACACTATCTATAGACCATATATTTGCTTGAACTAAAAACAAAGGTTCTAGATTTGGTTGATAGAAAATACATGAAACAATGCAAAAACTAATTATATTTAAATTGAAACATAATACTTTGAAATAAATCATTTAAAGCATTTTCAATTTGTAGTGGTAATCAATTTGTGTCAAATATAAAAGAATTCTCCCATATGGACAACTTCCCTGAAGAACGAGTCACCCAAAACTTAGTTGTCACCTCATAAACCAGAAATTGAGGATTTCCTTTAATTCATGTTCTTTTTTAGCCAAAGAACATAAGCTTCTTTAATATGAATTAAAAAAAATAATCGACTAGATTCCCATTTCATATTTCAGTGTAGCAATGCTTTTTAAGTATTTCTATATTAGTTTTGTTACAAAGCAAGTTTGTAAAAGTAAAATTCAAGTAGAATAAGGTACCTTGACTAGATCCTTCCTTGAGAATTTGTAGGAACTCATATATTTTCCTTGCTTAAAATATTCCCTCTGCAAAATCAATCATGACATTAAGAAACCTACTATAAATAACTCTATTTGTAGCATATAAGAAAAGAAAATAGATGCAATTATAACACAAGGTTTGGCTATCAGAGACTGGTGTATAAGGAATATGACCCTATAGATTTATGTAACAATAGCGTAATGTGGCCAAAGCATGTACAATGCATACACATACTAGAGGTACACATACTCACATTAGGTCCATATTTGGGTGCATTTGTGGTGCCCTAGGTGTGGGACAAAACAACCAGTTTGAGGGCCATACATTCAGAATCCCTCAACCAGATTAGGGTCATGCCCTCTTGATGGGATTTTGCGTGTGTTAGTTATCATGAGGGCATAGTTGCAATGTGCGTGAAACTAGCTATTATGGGGATCATTGAAAACCGTAATAGGGACATGCATGTGACAGGGGTTTCACAGGCCAAATAATTCGAGATGAAGTCAAAGTGTATCTTCCAAAAAAAAATTAAATTGAATTAAATTATTTATCTTATATTTCACATTTTAGTTTTAAGTTTTATATTTCTAAGTTTAGTTATATACACGTGACTCTTCTACCATATATGTGCTACAATAGTTCAGACCAGATGCCACCATACAAAAGACCTACGTTCAAAACTCAACAGGCTTAAAGTCTTATTCAAGATGATTTGCTCGAGTTTGATAGGGGTCTGCACATTTGTATAGGTTGTGTCAAAGTGAACAAGGCTCTTATCTCCTTGTCACTAATAAAATCATCTCTCCTAATCAAGTAAAATGTTTCAACAACACTCATGCACATTGGCTACATAACAAGGGATTGATAGGTTATCATCACAAAACAAGAAATGGTCAAGATTTTAAAATAATGTGTAAAAGATAACATATAATTTTTTCTGGATATTTAAAACATTCTCTCCCAAAAAAATGGTTGGAATGGAAAGGGTATAAGTATCACCTCCAAAAATAATCTTCTTATGGTGTTGCTTTTAGAATCTGATTGTACTTCTAGTTTTTAAGAAAACATGCTTTGTCCCATTCACCTTGCTACAAACCTAACTAATGTGAGATATCACAAATGAAGAATAGTGATTCACGCAACCATGTGGAATATTTTGTAACAGTTAGAGGCAAGTGAAATAAATTACATGTTTGAAACAATTAAAAAAAGGGATGAAAAAAATGACATAAAAGAAGACAAGAAAATGAACGAGGTGAGCAATGTTAGTAACTAAAACTAATTTGAAATGCGGGGAATGATAATGTATACACATCTTTCCCATTTATTCAGTTTCATTAATTTTCTTTTTCAATAGTGATGACAAAAAAAATGGAAATTAGTGAGTTGGCATATAGAAAACAAAAAAATGGGGTGGCAGGTATAGGAGGTAGGGGGGAGCGGGTTGTATTAAACCCCAATGTAATTTGTGATCTTAATTATGCTCAAGGGTTAGGCATATACACAAAAAAACCAAGCTGAATCACTAGTCCTATATCAAGGTTTGCTTGTCACATGTTTTTTAATTGTCTTATAAATGATTCAACAACTGCTTTCTTTAGGCTTGACAAGGGGCTAGGATAGAAGTGCCCCTTGTCACTGTTGTTGTTTATCACTATGCATAAAGGTTTGAGTGTGCCATTATTGGAGGAAAATAGAACAAGCTTAGTCAAGGGTATTAAGGTTGGAGGTTTCCTATATTTGTCATGTCTACAATTTGTGGATGGAATTTACTTTTCTGTGATCCCTCTAGAAGGGATGCTTTGAAGTTGAAGGAGATAACTATTGGTAAGTCGGTCGTTTCCTTCCCATGTATTGATGATGAAAATGAAATGTTCTTATCTGAGTTCTTCCCTCACTAACATGATTTATTTCAAAATGGGTGAAAGTTCCACCAGTTTTATTCAAAAATCAATGATTATGTTAAAAAAGACCGAGACTAGCTTCTAGCTCAAGTAGAAAGAAGGATTTCTTTCTTTCATTCCAAAAGGTGTAATTTAGAGGATGAGGAAGATAAGATTTAGGTTCCTCTAGTTTGGGGATAAAGAAAATCAACATATAACAAAGGTTAATTGGAAAACAATTGCAAACCCTAAGGATTTTGATGGATAGGACTCAAAAATAGTCATCCATTTTCAAAATCTCTTTCTGCAAAAAGTGATTAGAGGTTGATTATAGGTAAGGGTATTTGGGGTCAGATTTTACACCAAAAATATATATAACCTAATAAGTCAAGGATTCGATTAGGAAGCCTGCAAAATACTATCATAATAATTCAGTCATATGGAAGGTAATAGTTCAGAAATTTCATTTTATCAACAGAGAGAACAAGGATAAACTAGGTGAGGATCCTTGGATTGACTATAATGCAAGCTACAAAGTTCTAGGAAATTTGGTGAACACGTCTCTTGAAAACAGTTTTTTCACACTTGACCAAGTGGTTGATCCAAATGATACTACTATTTGGAAACAAGAGTGCAAACCTCCATAATTAATTGATTTGATCAATGAGGATGCTATTGCTTGAGATGGGTATATTGCTTCATTAATATCTACTCATGTTTGTGTAAAGGACACTAAGGAAAAAATGATTGAAGAATCTACCTGATGGTCTTTATATGCCTAAGCTGGGTTATAAGGTACTCATGGGTGGATGATGTGGTGCTAAATTTGGAATGGTAGTTTAAGAGTATTTGGAAGTTCAATCACAATCTTTAGTTAGAAATTTTGAACCATAGTTGCAACTCAGAAATAAGGTTCTTACATACGAAAACCTACGAAAGGGGAGTAGATATGATCCTAGTAGTGTTGTAGTTGCAACAACCCCTATTTAGTGCTTTTTTTTATATAATAAATGAGGACCCTTCTCTTATTTTATCTTCATATCATATCAAGATTGCTTTTAGTCTTATTTTTCACTTGCATTAAGTGTCGCTTTTTGCTTTATGTTTTTTTTGTCACATGACAACACTTGTGTCACTTCATGTTCTTGTTTCTCTCCTGAGAGTGATGCTTGCATCACTAATTTCATATTACCTCACACTTCGCATTTGATTTTCATGATAACATATCTTCATGTTGTATTGATTGGACTTGCCTCTATCACTTCCTTTAGTCATCTAAAACCTCATTGACTATGAATGACCTCAGTGCTGTGTTTGATACCTAAATCTAAACACATTTCTTCGAAAATTTGATTGTTTTTATGATCCTTCACTACAATAAATCCGTCTTCTGTCTTTCTAATAAAAATTTTGGTCCAATCTTCATCTCACATGACTTCTTATTAACTTGAGAATATAAAAGTGACGACTCGTTAACGTAAATACATAAGTGATGACTCATTAACGTAAATACATATAAATATAATGTAAATAATTATATTTAATTATTAATATTCAAGAGATCAACATCGTAATCAATATCTTTTAAATATTAATTATTACAACATTAAATATATATAATGTATATAAAATGGAAATTTGGATATAATTAATAAAACATCATTAGATTTTCATATCATCTCTCTTATTTTTTTTCATAAACAATTTTTTAAAATCCAAAAGGAATTTTTGGGCTTAAGAAGACGGCAAGGGCTAACTAACTTACCATAGGGCATTAAATGCCCTGGTACATGCATGCTTTATAACAAAATAGCACACAACTTTTGGTGGCTACATAAATTAAAAATAAAGGCTGTGTTATTTTGTTATAGAGCATGCATGTACCAGGGCATTTAATGCCCTATGGCAAGCTAGTTAGCGCTTGCCTAAAAAAACCTGCCATGCCACATAAAACTCAACCTCCATGCCATTGTATTCATTTATTGTCATTTTTAAATTTTAAAATCGCATTCATTTATTGTCATTGGTAAATTTTAATATTTTAAGCACACTAATAGTACTTTTTGTTGTTTTCCAGGTGAAGTCATTCACGCCTTTTTCAAAACAAAATCGTTTTGTTTGAGGAATCTTTGATGGGTGCATTGGTGGGCCTGAGCCAAAACACAAGCATTGGGGAAAGAATAACGCTTGGAACGTTGGCCAGTTGAAGAGATTAATAATGCAGAGGCAGAATAAAACTAGGAGGAGCACGCAGCTTTGTGGGGGTACGGCGGGCACGGAAGGCACTGCAACAAGCACGCAGCATAGTCAGTTGAACGCTGCAATGGAGAATGCTGGGAGTCTGGCGAGCACGCAGGAGTAGCGTTAGCTAGGGGAGAAACATAGCGTGTGAGCACACACTCTTCTTACAGTGTTTTCCAAAGAGAAATGCAATGTTGCTAGAGGGATGCAGCCTTTAGAGGAGGCAGTGTTGCTGGTAACGAGAAGATAATTGTTGTGGAGCGTTGTTGGGGTCCTTGCAGCAGCGTACAAGGTGAAGAAGGGCAGTCATGGACGCAGATGTCAGAGGGTAGGTTGCTGTGGGAGGCACGCAACAACGTAAAGTGTTGTTGGAGGCAGCAGTATTGTCAGAAAGTTAAGTTGTTGTACTGGACGCAGAGTGAAAACAACATTATTGTTGTGGATGCCTGAGTTGCGTTGTTTTGTTATGAGACGCAGCATTAAGATGTGGAAAACGCAGAAGCATAGCATGCAACCTGACATGTGGGGGAGATAAAAACGCAGAGCGTAACCTTGGAGTCAAACTTGTTTCAAAGAAATATTCAATATTTTTGCACCTTAGTTCTGTGCATTATGCGTTTTGTGAACACAAATAATATCATTTTTTTTTTTCGTTTTAATTCATGCTCCATGCCATGTTAACATTTTTCATCTTGTATGCATTGTAATTAGTTTTTATATATATACATGCTAATTCATGTCATCATGTCATCATATTTTATAATAGCATGTTAATATAATATTTTATAAACGAAAAAGGATGATATTGTTGTTTTCTTTCCTTAAAATGAGTTCATGGAAATTTATTTGTAAGTTAAGTTAATTAATTATTTATCTCTACAAAGTTTTATTGCGTTAATCTGGTAGAGAATATTGTTCTCTCTGCTCATATAAAACATATAATCAACTCATTATGTTATTGATTTCACATGTGTAAATAAAGTCATCTTATTATGTTCTTACCAAGGTGGTTTGATTTATGTTTGAGTTTAAAATGTTTCATAGATTTACAAATTATTTTGAGGTCTATTAGTGAATCTTTCAGTTTGAGATCAAACGAAAGTATTTTCTCTTCAAGAGTCATTTCCCTTCCAGTTAAAATACTTTTAACTCTTGACTAAGGATGAGGTTATCTTGTGTTTTAACTCTTGACTAAGGATGAGGTTATCTTGTGTTTAGTCAGGATAGGTTTCATTTTATGTTCAGTTGCATAGTTGCATTTATTTTTCAAAACTCCTTGTGAATGAGAAAATCTCCTAGTAGCTTGACTGATTCTCGACTTCAATCACGTTTAAGAGGTCATCTTTTCTAGGGTTATATCATAGTGATGATTCTCTAATCTTCAGTTTGTTAATCATAAACATCATCACTCCTAAACCAACTAAATATCATTCTTGTGCATAATGTATATGTTTGTTTAGATAGCTTAGACTAGGTTAACATAGGCTAGTTCTAGTATTCGAGTAACTAGAAACCAATTCAAGCCAGTTAGGATTTCCATGAAAATGGAAAAGAGTCTAATTGGGAATTTGATCGGGAAATTCTCTCATAGGTTGAGTAAGGACATTTCTAGGCATCAACACTTTTGGTGCTAGAAGGAGGGCCATCGCTTTTCATTTGTGTGAAATTTTATCTTGTTAATCATGACTCATCCTTTGGGTCATGCATTTAGCACACCTGAACCAACCAGAGGCTTTCTTAAGAAACCTATGATGTCCTTGGTTAGACCAACATATGATGTTGAGAGTGCTGTTTCTGTTGTAGATCATGCTTCACAGTTTTTGGTTAAATGCAATTATTTTCATATCACTAATGATAGTGAGCTATGCAAGTTATTCTCTCTCACGTTTAAAGGTCAGATTCGAGGATGGTATATTACACTCCCTTACAAATCTATAACACTTTGTTGAATTTTTTTCTTTTTGCACATAGAATTTAGGAGTATGACAAGTTGGGTTTTGACATAAGGACTCTTACGATGCATGAAAATGAATTGATTGATAAATTTGATAATAGGTATATATCCCTTTGTTTTAGATTTCCCCTCAAAGATATTCTCTCCGAGGATGATTTATTTTAATGTTTTCAATTTCTTATTTCTTCCAGTAAAAATAATAGAATTAAGAGAGAAGAACAAGACACTCTTGAGATATTTCTTAATCATGTTGAACATTCTAATCAATCTTATTTAATTTCAGCAAAAATTATTAGACATCAAGAACTAAATAACGAACAATGTAATAATATTTCCTTGGAGACAACCTCAATTCTAACAGAAGATCTATCTTCAATCCACATTAATCAACATATTCATGATGAGGAAAATCATATGGATATGTATAATATGATATACTCTAGAGCTCATTTATCTTGTACCTGACCTTTTCATCGATCAGAGTACAGATCACAATGATATCATAGATCTTTCTGATGAAATCCTGCCTTCGACAAATTCATGTTTCTTTGAGGATTACATTTCTTTTTAGAAGGATTATTTATCCATCCTTCATATTTTGAAGAACCTTTCTGTCCTCTTGCTGAGTCTTCTCAATAAGATCAATTACATCAATTTTAGGAAAGGGAGGCCATTTATGACAAATATTTCGATGATGAGATACCTTCATCACAAAGAGACCCTGATTTAAATATGTCGATAGATTCATTTTCTACTATTTCACATACACCTATGGTGAAACACAAAATTGTATCTTTTGTTTCCTATGATCTTCAAGCTTCCCATGATCCTCATATTCATAATCCTATGGAGGTTTGTCATGATGAAAATGCTTGTCTTCCTAGTATTATGTCTTCTAGTTCTCCTTGTGATTTTGATAATAAAAAATTAAACCATCATGTATATACTACTAACATTTGTTAGCAGGCTTCGACACTTAAAGGTATAACACCTTAACTAAGCCTGTCAGATTCTTCTTAGAATGATCTTCAAGAGGTATTATGTATTGACCCTTTCTTTTGTGATCGTTCTGAAATTTTCTTAGAAGAATTCCTTCAAGGGAAGATTATTATACATATAAGATTTTTTTATAACTTCTTACGGTTATATGTATATAGTTGTGTTTTTATTTCTTATAGTTTTGTTCTACTGCACTTACTAATGCATATCATATCTTTGATTGTAGGAACAAAAATGATGTGATGACTACACTGGAAATATACATACACTTGATCAGTTTTACTAATGCAAAGTTGTGTATAGTGTATATATTGAATAAAATTAGTTTAGATTGTTTTAGATTAATTCTATTCTTCAAAATAGTTATATTTTCTTATTATCTCGTTTCTTTCTTGTGATGATAATCAATATACACCTGTAGGCCTTTATCATTACTTCTTTATAAACTTGTAAACTTACGAGGAATCTACAAATATCAATTCATTATGAAAGAATACTCATCTTGGTTAAAATTCATGAAAATAACTGCCTTATGGTTTTTCAATAAGAAGCCAAATGAATTAATTTCCCACAAGAAAAAGACAATTTGATCCTAACATAAGCATTTTTTTTGCATAAACGTTTTTCATGTTAAGTTCTTATTTCATCTTGTGTGATGATAATTAAAAGTTTTTGACTCTTTTTTTTTACTTTATTTGTCTTTTTGTTTGGTGTGGTTTGATTGCATTGGCTCATTTTCCTTTGGGTAACGATATTTGTCTTTTCAAACCCTTTATAGGAAAAGTCCTTTTAGTTCGAGTTCCCACCCATGCCACCACTTCGAATTGCACAAGTTAGGTCCATCTATTGGTGTCTTGGTTGTTTTAGTTATAATATGTGTAACATGTTGGTCTTTTATATCTCATTAATATTGATAGTTGAGAATCTTTAAAATTTGTAGATAGCTTGAAGGTTGTAACTCATTCTTTTCATGTCGATCCAATTTTGATTCATTCATAAATAAGAGTTAATGGCTTCTTCAAGATTCTTTGTCAGTCTTTCTTTTTCTGGAATCGTTGTGTTAAAATATAGAAAGATAAATAGATAAGGCAAATCATAAGATGAAAAGAAAGTTAAAAGTCATGATATGTGGTGTTTGTTTTACATAACTTTTTGTATCACTCCGCTCTCTTCACTCAATTGCAAAATTATATACTAAAAGAATTCTCTACATTGAAAATCTAAAGGATGGTAAAAGAGAGTTGTGGGAAGTGTATGTAAACTCGTCACAGCTATGGATGCTCGCGCGAAGTGGGGAAATGCATATACGATGGTAAGGAAACTTCGTCGGGACTATGGATGCTCGCTAGTAGGGAAGCGATGCTGCGTTAAGGAAGTCAAATATGAATGAAGCATGTATTTGATCGGTGTTAGATGTTGCTAGGTAGTCAATTCTTAAGTTTTGATTTTGTTTTATTCCAGATGAAGGTAGATTGTAAAGTATTTTTGAAGATCTCTTTTCCTATCATTTAATGATCATAATTTATTTTTACATGAAATTTTTTAAGTTACAAGTTTCTCTTCTTTACAAGTTACCCATTACTCTCTTCCTTCCCATGTAATAACAGGTTCTCCAAGTTTGTCGCTAGTTGTTCTCAGGGAAAATTTTAAGAACCACCCTAAATTTATATGTATAATAAATGGGCTAATCCCCATGATACATAGGAAAAATGGGAGGCAATTTTTATCAATAATTTATATGTATATATAGTTTTTTTGGCGAATCTCTAACCAGATTATATTATTGTACAGTGATGGAGAATCTTTCACTGAATTATAAAATCTTGTAAGATCTTGGAAAATCTTTTACTGAATAATAAAACATTGTGAAGTCTTGGCGAATGTTTTGTTAAAGTATGAAACCATATGATAATAAGAAAACATATTCATTAAACTGTAATATACTAAAATACATGTTTAGAAAAAAGAAACGTAATTTTCTCTTCCTACAAACAATGTTCCAAGTTTCAGTGGCCGTGTTTGTCAAGTTTCTTACAATACACTCTTTCATATCCTTCTATTAGTTTTGATAATATTCCACAAAAAAAGTTCTTGTAGGTGTTGATATTGACAATGAGTTCTGTCAAGGTAGGAGAGATTAATCTTTTCTCTACAACTTTTTTCAAGTTATCAAATTTCTTTCTTATTCCATAGACTCCAACTGCGAGATTTAAGGAAAAAAAAAAAAAAAAAAAAAAAAAAAAACATTAAGTTTGTTTACCCCAACACGCCAACAAGTAGCAAGCCCTAACTATATTATATAATAAAGTATTAGGTATCCCAAAGTCTTGAAGGGGATCCAATTGAAAGGAATGACCATTGTGAGAATCCTTCCAATCAATATATGAATATATAAATGTAGATTTATTATTATTTTAATTGGAAATCTTCAATTAAATAATAAAGTTTAATTATGTCTCTCCCAATCTAAATTTCTTATTAGCATAATTCACTACCCTCATAGGTCTCACATTTCTTAATAGCATTGTAACATGAAGATTAATTTCCTTTTTGGTGAACAATCTCCACCTTTTAGGAAAATATGGTGCAGTGGCTCCAACCCCTACAAATCATTAGGACAAACTAAGAATAGCACAAAAGATGAAAGGTTGTACAAACCAACTTATTTTTCAAACAACTAATCCAACATCAGTACCTAAACTTTTTCATGCAGATATCATATTGAGAATGTTTGGAAAATGGTGAGAAATATTCTGTGAGGGTGATGCGGAAAGAGTGATAATGTTTCATTGCTTTGAATTTGAGTGATAAGGTTTCATTGTTTTGAATTTTTTTTGTTAAATCAGAAAAAGTTAAAAACCAATATTAATTGAGATATTGATATTTTTTACTAAATTTTGTGAAGTGACTAAATGTAGCTTTAACCATTTACCTTAAGATGTTTTTACAATATAATTTCCTAAGTCTATTTAATATCTTCATTATCATAAAAACCAATCTATATCCATCTTAACTCCACATCTACCACTCTTAGGGGGATGAAATCTATTTATTCCTCTGAGCACTTGGTAGACCCAGAATTAAGATGGATCTAAGATGATAGAATTATCCATCTTAACTCCACATCTACCACTCTTAGGGGGATGAAATCTATTTATTCCTCTAAGCACTTGGTAGACCCAGAATTAGGATGGATCTAAGATGATAGAATTTCCCCTTTAAATAGTCTATACTCACATGAATACCATGGTATTACCATGGGTCAATACCATGGGTTATCATAAACTTGGAGCTCGCTTGGTAGACCCAGAATTAAGATGGATCTAAGATGATAGAATTTCCCTTTTAAATAGTCTACGCTCACATGAATACCATGGTATTACCATGGGTCAATACTATGGGTTATCATAAACTTGGAGCTTAAAAATTACTATTAGTAATTTATAAAATTAATAATTGATTTTTATTTTATTTTTTATTTTAACCAAGTTAAAATGTTTAACATACATTAAATTACAACATCCATTTTTACTCTTGATCCACCAAGCCCCAAAATGGATCAAATATTTTTTCACTCTATGCTAGTTTGCATATCACGATATTTGATCCCTCTTGGGGCTTAGTAGATCATAGTAAAGATGAATCTATGCTGGTTTAATTCCCCATTTAAATAGGCTACATTCCATGTGAATACCATGGGTCAATACCATGTGCCATTTTTATTTTTATTAATACTAATATTAGGGTTAATAATGCTTTTTTCATGGAATTAATAATAATCTAGCCCATGGTATTCGGCCCATAGTATTTTGCCCATAGGTTTCACCTAAATATAATACATTTTTTGAGCGTTCATAAATATAAGGTGACTTATGGAGTAAATATAAAAAAATACTTTTGAGTGTTCCTAAATATAAGGTGACTTAGGGAGTAAATATAAAAAAAGAAAATATTTTTGAGCGATATATGGAGTAAATATAAAAAAATGTTTTATTTGTTTACCATACCTCTCGTTTATTTATATTTTTATTAATTTACTATACCTCTTTTACAAATATGGTATTTGGCCCACAAGATTCACTTAAATAAAACCTCTTGTTTGAACCTTCATAAATAGAAAGATGGTTATGGACTAAATATAAAAAGAGGTTTTATTTATTTACCATACTTCTCGTTTATTTATATTTTTATTAATTTACTATACCTCTTTTGCAAATATGGTATTTGGCCCACACGATTCACTTAAGTAAAACCTCTTATTTGAACCTTTATAAATAGAAAGATGGTTATGGACTAAATATAAAAAGAGGTTTTATTTATTTACGATACGTCTAGTTTATTTATATTTTTATTTATTTACCATACCTTTTGAGTAAGTATAAAAAGAGGTTTTATTTATTTACCATACCTCCACTTTATTTATATTTTTTGTTTGTTTACACCCTTGCATGTATATAAAGTGACTTATGGAGTAAATATAAAAAAAGTTTTGTTTATTTACCATATCTCTCATTTATTTATATTTTTATTAATTTACCATACCTTTTTTTATAAATATGGTATTTGGCCCATAGGATTCACTTAAATAAAAACTATTTTTGAAAATTGAAAATTAGGGTGAATGGAAGGTTGTAACTTACAATTTCAAAGGCTAAATTTACCTTTTTTACCCTCTCCCTTAAAATAAGGTGGGCTATTTGAGGCCATTTGTAAAAATGTACTATGATACAAAATATTCACCCACTAAAAATTTAAAACCCACTAATTTCGCCTAATGGCAAACATTCGCCCCTAAAATTTTCCATGGTTGTTCTAGTTACAACAACTCTGTTTTTCTTTTTTTATAATCAATAAGGACCCTTCTCTTATTTTATTTTCATCTCATTTCAAAATTTCTTTTGGTCTTATTTTGTGTTTGCAAGTGTCATTTTGTGCTTTATATTCTTTTTTCTGGCATTTGTGTCACTTCACATTGTTGTTCCTCTTGTGAGAATGATGCTGGCATTGATTCCATAACACATCACACTTTACATTTGATTTTCTTGATAACATCTCCTTCACGCTGCATTGTTGTTGGATTTTGCATCTATCACTCCCTTTAGTCATCTAAAACCTTCTAGACTATGAATGACCTCGGTGCTGCGGTTGATACCTAAACCTAATACATTTTTTTGAAAATTTAATTGTTTTTATGACCCTTCGCTATGTCTTTCTAATAAAGTCTTTGGTCCAATCTTCATCTCACATGGCTTCTTATTAACTTGAAAATATAAAATGGCTTCTTATTAACTTGAAAATATAAAAATGATGACTCGTTAAAGTAAATACATATAAATCTAATGTAAACAATTATATTTAATTATTAATATTCAAGAGATTAACATCATAAATCTATATCTTTTAAATAATAATATTTTATTATTAATTATTACAAAATTATATATATATATATATATATATATATATATATATATATAAATGGAAAACACCATTAGGTTTTCATGTCATCATTCTTAATTTTTTTTAATAAACAACGTTTCCGGAAGCCAAAAGAACTTTTGGGCTTAAAAGGACCTATGATGCCACATAAAACTCGACCTCCATGCCATTGTATTCATTTATTGTTATTAATAAATTTTAATATTTTAAGCACACTGATAATACGTTCTGTTGTTTTGCAGGTGAAATGAATATGCTTCATGAAGTCATTCACGCCTTTTTTCAAAACAGAATCGTTGTGTTTGAGGAATCGTTGATGGGTGCATTGATGGGCATGAGACAGAACACAAGCATTGAGGAAAGAATAACGGTTAGAGCATTTCGCAGTTGAAGGGATTAATAACACAGAGGCACCATAAAACTAGGAGCACGCAGCGTTGTGGGGGGAAGGCATTGCAGCAAGGACGCAGCGCAGCAAGTTGAGCGCTGCAATGGAGAATGCTAGGAGTCTGGTGAGCACGCAGGAGTAGCGTTAGCCAGGGGAGAAACATAGCGTGTGAGAACACATTGTGTGTACGTTGTTTGCAAGAGAGAAACACAGTGTTGCTGGAGGCATGCAACCTTTAGAGGAGCGTAGCCCTTAGAAGAGGCAATGTTGCTGGTGATGGAAAGATAATTGTTGTGGAGCGTTGCTGGGGTCCTGGCAGCAGCGTACAAGGTGAAGAAGGGCAATCATTGACGTAGATTTAAGAGGGTAGATTGTTGTGGGAGGCACGCGGTAACACAAAGTGCTATTGGAGGCAGCAATATTGTTGTCAATAGCATACATTTTTCAGAAAGCTAGGCTGCTGTGGACGCAGAGTGTAAAAAACATTATTATTTTGGATGCATTAGTTGTGTTGTTTTGTTGTGAGAGGCAACATTAAGACGTGGAACATGCAGGAGCTTAGGGGGAGATAAAACGCAGAGCGTAGCCTTGGAGTTAGACTTCTTTCAAAGAAACACGAGTTTAATTTCCGAGTTTCAATATTTTTGCGCCTCAGTTTTGTGCGTTATGTGTTTTGTGAACACAAATGATATCATTGTTTTTTTCCTTTTTAATTCATGCTCTATGCCATGTTAACCTTTTTCATCATGTATGTATTGTGATTAGTTTTTAATATATATAACATATATAATATAAATATTATATAGAAATATTATATATGATATATATA
Source organism: Pinus taeda (assembly GCA_000404065.3). Lineage (NCBI taxonomy): Eukaryota > Viridiplantae > Streptophyta > Pinopsida > Pinales > Pinaceae > Pinus > Pinus taeda. The sequence goes on along the minus strand of APFE031413485.1, from coordinate 41,709 downwards.
ACGGTTTAGAATTACTCTTATATACATGCTATTTCATGTCACGATATTTTATAATAGCATGTTGATATAATATTTTAAAAATGAAAAAATAATGACATTGTTGTTTTCTTTTCCGGGAAATTAGTTTGTAAGATAAGTTAATTATTTATTTATCTCTATAAACTTTTCTTGTATTATCTTTCAATCCAGTAGAGATGATTGTTCTCTCCACTTGTATAAAACATATAATGAATTCATTATGTCATTGATTTTAGGTGTAAATGAAGTCATGTTGGTATGTTTTGGTTAGGGTGGTTTTATTTATGTTTGAGTTTAAAATGCTCGTAGATTTACAAATTGTTTTGAGTTGTATGAGCGAATCTTTCAGTTTGAGATCAAACGACGACCTTTTCCCTTCAACGACAGTCCTTTCCCTTCCAATTAAAATACTTCTATCTCTTGACTAAGCATGAGGTTTTCTTGTCTCTAGTCACGATAGGTTTCCTTTAATGTTCAGTTGCATAGTTGCATTTATTTTTCAAAACTCCTTGGCAAAGAGAAAACTTCATTGCGGCTTGACTGAGTCTCAGTTTCAGTCACGTTTAAGAGGTCATATTTTCTAAGGTTATATCATACTAATGATTCTCTAATCTTCAGTTTGTTAATCATAAACATCATCCCTCCTAAACAAACTAAAGATCATTCTTGCGCGTACTATATATATTTGTTTAGATAGATTTGACTAGGTTAACATAGGATATTTGTAGGATTCGGGTAACTGGAAACCAATTTAAACCAGTCAGGATTGCCATCACAAAGGAAAAGAGTCTAATTGGGACTTTGATTCAACAATTCTCTCACAGGTTGAGCCAGGACATTTTCAGGCATCAAAAAGTAGCTAATCTCTTTGCAAGGAAGTTAGGGAGACCATTATTCATTTTTAAAAATTCCATTCCAGTAGAACCATAGTTTTAAAATTCGAACTCAAAATATCCCACGTATCAACTTGGGTTTCAACTGAGTTATGAGAAGAAATACACAATTTTTTTATTTTTATTTTTGATATTCTACACCATTAGAGACAAAAAATGCAGAGCTTTCTCATCTATATATTATGTGAGGTTGAACATATCAAATGGCACTAAGTGCAATACATATTAACAACAAAATTCATAATCAGTGAGGCTCTAAATGTCCTCTAGAGTCCAAAGGCTATGTTACAATCTACTAGGCTACTACAAATCATTGATCAAAATGATAACTCATCAAACTCATCGCCATTGCTAGAAATGGGATCATTAGCAAGAGTTATAAAAACATCTTCTAGCTTAGAGTCTTCAAACTCCTCAGACCTTTTGGGGACATGATCATTTGCATCAACTCAAACTAGTTTTGGCTAGTTCAAGATATTTTGGTACCAAACTACCTCCCAAGTCAAGTTGAAGGCCAAGTAAACTCAATTTCCTATCAGCTCGTCCAGTTTGTCTAGTTCCCTATTGAATTGAACTATTTTTTAAAACATTGCACTGTACAAGTGTGGAAAGAGGATTTCTCTACTACGCTTAGAGACATTTAGAGTGTAGGCTTTAACCCTGTACAAAAATTATCTGCATACAAATTCTAAAAATAGAAAATAAATAATGGTGGGAAAATAAAACATAAAACAAATATACATAGATATTTCCCCTTGGATCCCAAAACTAAGACTACCAGATTGATTTTTCATTATGTTCCTTTCAATGCTACAATACATATATATACATGCCGAAGCATTCATAAACCCCAATCCATTAACATTGGATAAGAACGTAACCATAGTTCCCTTGACCAGATCTATAAAATACCATGGGAAGAAAACCATATTGCTCAAAACCATGTGAAAAACCCATTCACAAAACCACAGGTAGGTGCGCCCACCTAATATAGGGTCCATTTTTTTCCCTGGGGCACTGCCTCAGACCCCATGTAGGGGGCCTATTGCCCCATTGAAACCACCCAACAGGGGGGGCGCATCCCCCCCTATGACCCCCCTCCTGTGACCAGTGTAACAAATAAAGGGGGATGTCTCCTCCCTGTGATGCCCCCCATGTGTGCAACCAGTCGTGGAAAGAATATAACACATAGCCAACATTCTCTTACTTATTTTTTCTTTTCCACACAGGGGGTTATAGGAGAGCTTAGTCATTGGATCCACCTTGCAATGCCCATTGTTTCTCTACACCAAGAAAGCTTCTCAATGCTCACAAACTTTTTCAATGCATCTGCAACATTCTTGAAAGTGTCTGCCTTTACCAACAACACCTTTTTGTCCTCAACCATATACCTCAAAAAGTGATAATGAACATCAATGTGTTTTGTTTTTGAATGATAAGTAGTGTCCTTTGCCAAGAAAATTTCACTTTGGCTATCAAAGTCTATCCTTATATCTTGTTGTACCAACCCCTTACTTCAACATAATCTATGTAACCAAACTGCTTCCTTTCTTTCATATGTGGCTACCACGTATTCAACCTCTGTAGAAGAAAAATCCACTATAGACTGCCTTTTGCTCATTGAACTGACTACACCGCGAAATAGGTTAAATACATACTCACTTGTAGATATTGTTCGATCCAGATCTCCAGCCTAGTCTACATCAACAAAGCCATGGATGTCCAAAAATCTATCTAATCTTGGTCTTCCTTGGTAGAATAGAACATAATCACTAGTGCCACACAAATACTTGAAAACCCGCTTCAATGTTGTTCAATGCTCCTTCCTTGGTTTTGACATAAACCTGCTCAATACTCCCACTACATGTGTTGTTTGGACTAGTACAAACCATTGTATACATCAGGCTACCGACTGCATATGCGTATGGAACACGGGACATGTCCTCTTCCTCTTCTTGTGTCGGGACAATGTTCAACGGATAAATTTACAACTACAGGAATAGGAACTTTCACCGATTTACTATCTTGCATATTAAACCTATGCAATATTGTCTCGACATACTTCCTCTGGTTCATATAGAGCTTCCTCTTTGCCCGATGTCATTTAATTTCCATGCCCAAAATATATTTTGAACCACCAATATCCTTCATTTGTAATTTGGAGGAGAATTGGGTCTTCAAATCATGGATAATTTCTTTCGCATTTCCAATTAGCAACATATCATCCACATACAAGACTAGATAAATAACATGGTCGCCAATTAATTTAAAACATACGTAGTGATCTTCTTTTCTTTTGGTGATGCCATGTCCCCATATATATGTATCAAATTTTTGATACCACATCCTTCGTGACTATTTTAACCCATACATAAACATTTTTAAAGTGCATATTAGTTCTTTGTTTCTCTTCTCCACAAAGCCTTTAGGTTACTTCATGTAGATCTCTTCTTCTGGATTCCTGTGAGGAAATTTTGTCTTCACATCCATCTGTTCTACCTCAAAATAAAAAAGAAACAACAACACATAAAATTAATCTAGTAGAAACTACCTTGTAAATCACCAAAATTAATTCCCGACACCTAGGAATAAGCTTTTGCTACCAACCGAGATTTGTATTTCTCTACCTTGCATTTTACATTCATCTTCTTATTAAACACCCATCACTTCCAATGAGTTTCTTTCCATATGACAGCTCAACCAGATCCCAAGCCTCATTTTTGTCCTAATATGCCATTTCATCAACCATGTCCTCTTTCTAGAGTTTTCCATCCTTTGAATATACTACCTCCGTGAAAGTTCTCGGATCATCATCACTAATATATAAAGAAAAATTTGAACATAAAGAATATGGACTATAGCTTTTTGGCTACCTTCTTTCTCGAACTGATCTTCTCACAGTTGGAGTTTGTGGCTCTTCACCTTTTGATTCCTATTCTACTGTAAAATTTGATTCTTCCTCCTTTATCTCAAAGTCTATCTTCTCAGGTTCCTTTGGTACGATTTCATGTTTAATAATATATTTCACCTCTCTAAACACTACATCTTGGTTGTACACAACCTTCCTTATTTCTAGGTTCCAAAGTTTATAACCTTTTAACCATCCTTATACCCAACAAATATGCACCTTTCAGATTTACTATCCAACTTGGTTCTTTTCTCCTTTGGAACATGTACATATGCACCATAGCCAAATACCCTCAGATGTGAAAGAGAGGGTTTCTTACCAGTCCGTACCTCATGTAGAGTCTTATCCTTCAATGTTGATGAAGGTGATCTATTAACCAGGTAACATGTTGTCTCCATCACCTCTACCGAGAATTCCTATCCTAATTCGACACCATTGAGCATGCTTCTTGCCTTTTCCATCAACGTCCTATTCATTCTTTCTACACCACCATTTTTCTCAGGTGTGTATGGAGTATTCTTCGGCCGTGCTATACCACACTTCTTACAAGACTCTTCAAATTCCTTCTTGCAGAACTCTCCACCATTATTTGACCTCAACACCTTTATCTTTTTCTCTATTTGGTTTTCTAAGAGAGACTTAAATTCTTTAAACCTGTGAAAGACTTCATATTTCTTTGTGAGGAAATATATCCATGCATTCCTTGAGAATTCATCTATAAATGATACATAGTACACATACTTACCCGACGATGGAACCGACACAGGTCCAAACACATCACTGTGCACAAGCTCTAATATCCCTTTCACCCTCTTAGCACTAGAGGGGAAGCTCACCTGATTCTACTTCCGATGTACACAATGTTCACAGAAATTGAAATCTAGAGAGAAATTATACATACTTTCTACCATACCATTACCATGAAGTATTCAAAGGAACTTCTCTCCAATATGTGCAAGCCTTTGATGCCATAGCATGGTCTTTTCTCCAGAGACCACTAGATTTTCTTCTCCACTTTCAGGAACCACAAAACTATTGCACCCATGAATAACAATGCTACCCAGAAGCTTGTACCAAGTTCCAATATGATTTTCTCACATCAATACGAGTGCTACTTGAACCATATTGCTTGTATATTTCTTGAACATTGTTTTTACACTCGCATCATCCATCTTTCTTACAAAAATTAGATTTCTAGATAATGCAGGAATATGCAAAACACCCGAAAGTGGTCTAATCCTTAAAACTTGCAACATTAGATTAAATTTTTTGTGTCTGATGATTCTATCCATCCTATCATCCCCCAAGAAGACATCACCACCATCATATTCCTCATACACGCTGAACCACTCCCTATGTGGAGTGAAGTGAAAGGATGAACTTGAGTCAATCAACCATGCCTCATGATCTACCTGTGTACTTGAAGAAGAAGCCAAGTACACATCCCCACCTTCATCTGAGGTGGGCTTTTCATATGCAAAAGGAGAATCATTAGATCCCCTTCCTTTGTCAGGAGATTTAGATCTACAGTCCTTTTTGTAGTTCCCTTCCTTCCATCATTTCCAAGAGACCTTTACAGGTTTTCCTGGAGATTTAGATCTCGCACTCAGGGAATTATTTTTGTTTGTGTTACGGGACCATCCTTGTATAGACAAGGCATCTCCATTCCGGCTCTCCATATTTTTCAGTCTCATCTCCTCCGACAAGAAGGATGAGACTATTTCATCAAAATTAAAGGTCATTGTATTGCTACCTATTGCAACAACCAGACTATCCCACTAATCTGGTAGAGAACACAAAAAACTGATGCACTTATCTTCATATGAAATTTTATATCAACATATAGAAATTGCATTACCATAGTATTAAAGGAATTTAGATTCTCTCTCACTAAGTCTCCATCCTTCATCCTCTGGTTATGCAAATTTTTCCGTAGGAACAATTTGTTCACTAAAAACTTAGATTTATACAAATTCCCTAACTTGACCCGCAAATCCTTCATTTAGCTTCCCCTGATACATTCAACAATACTGAATATGAGATACACAACCATATTGTTCTATTTTCCTTCTGATCCAACTTTGCCCAGTCTTATGCTGACATTTCCATTGGTTTAGTATATGGATATATTGTGATCCAGTGATCTTTATCTGCTAGTAGATCATCCATATTGAGTTTCCACAACTCAAAAATATGACCATTAAATTTCTCGATCTCTATCTTTCCATTTCTCGCCATCTTCTTTCACCACAAGAATTGATACCACATATCTCCCACTAAAAAAGGTTTACCACAGGCCCAAGTAAAACCCCTTAGCAGAAAAGGCATCCCCTTGAAGCCGAAACATCTCTCATACCAAATTTAGGTTTTAACCCTGTATAGAAATTATCTTCATACAAATTTTAAAAATAGAAAATAAACAATGGCAAGAACATAGAACATAAAATAAATGTACACAGAGATCTTCCCCTGGATCCCAAAACCATGACTACCAGATTAATTTTTCATTATGTTCCTTTCAATGTTACAATACATATATATACATGATGAAGCACTCATAAAACCCAATCCATTAACACTGAATTATAACATAATTGTATTTCCCTTTACTAGATCTACAAAATACCATGGGATATTAACCATCATGCCCAAAACCATGTGAAAAAACCATGCACAAAACCGTAGGTAGGTCTTGTTAGATTCGGTCTAGTAGCCCTCCATCAGCAATCAAAGCTCTTTGCATTTGCATAAGTAGGTGTCTCATCAGTGTCATCTTATTGCATTCCATTAGGCATGCCATAACCCTGATGGAGGAGATTGTGTCTTTTATTCCCCTCTTGGCACTGCTAGATTAAGTTTGTTTCAGTCAATAAATTCCTTACAGGGTCATTGGTCTTGTCTTGAAATCAAGGCCTAGGTCTACGGTTTAGTCCAAATTTGTCTTTTGAGGTCAATAAATGCCCAGCAGGCCAGAGGGATGTCCATCAAAGCATCACTTCAGATGATTTCATATTGTATAGCTAATTTTTACCTTGAGTTCAAAAACTCTGTTTTTTGAAAGGCAAGGTCATTTTCTCATTTTTGTAAAAATTTGTAAAAAATTCAAATTCTCCAGAAGTCAGCATGCGGCCTTGGTCTCCTTTGCCAAGACTCCTCAGAAGCTATCCCTGCAAAAATTTTCAAGAAAAAGCATCATTTCAACCAATTTCATGAAAAAAAGGAAACCACAAGTCAACAGCAATTAGTTTTAAAGAGTGTCATTGCATAAACATTATAAAGTGGGTTTGAGGGGAAATTAATTTAAATCAAGCATATAAAAGCCCCTCTCTCCTCATTTTGTAATTCTTTTGCCTCCAAGACTCCAAGAGCAAGTGTGAAAGGTGATTTAGTGTGAAACTGGGCGAATTTGGTGACTGCACCTGCGCGCTACGCATCAGGGCCTGCGTGCTACGCGTTGGGCGCGCGCTACGTGTCAGGGAAATCTCTGTAGTGAAAAATTGGTCGGGCACTACGCGTTGGGTGCGCCCTACACTCCAGAGCCCGTGCACTACGCATTGGGTTTCACCTACAAAAAATTGCCAATAAGCTTCAAAACGACCTAAAATCTCTTAAGTTTTATAGGTAGGCCTTAAGTCATCAATGCTTTTTGCTTGCTAAAGAAAAATGAGCATGGAAAATATGTCAAATGCCATCAAGTGTGAAGCATGAAATTCATATATATCATGTTTAAAAATTTCAAATTGCAAGTGAAGCTAGGGTTTTGAGTTCATTGCCCAAGGTCATCTTTTTCACTCCCTCATTTCCCCACATTCCCATTATCACTTTCATACAATTTCCCTAACAAAAATATCAAAAGCCCTAAAACCCTACCCCTATCCGTAAAATTCAATAAAATCTCCCTAAACCCTACCTCCTATCAAACCCCTGCAAATTATGATTATGTGATGATGTATATGTCACAATTCTTTCCCTGAATTCCCTTTTTATATATATTTTTCCTAAGTCCCCTCAAAGTCCCCCTCCCTAACATCTCCCTTGTGTTTTTTGTCCCCTTGGACCAGCATTCAAACAGCCAAAACAACAGGTAATTTGAGCAGAAGCAGCAGTACATTTAGGCCATTTTTCTCTTGAAACCATGTAAAAAACTGAAATAGACTATGAGCAAAGTGATGACCGTGAGTCAACACCGGAGGTTGCTGGCCAAGGCTAAAAAAATAAGGACATGCTCCGGAAGATGAAAAACCATTATTGGGCTCGAATGCACGTATGTAAGGCAAAAATGAAGGTGCTGAAAGGACAGTTGGCCAAGGCACTAAAACGAAGAAAAAGACCTGATCCCCTCCACATCTTGGCTGAGGCTTCTTTGAATGCGCATGGTGCTAAATGACTTACCTTCTGCACAAATTTAAAAAAAAATTGAGTATTTTTGGTCATTTGTGAATTTTTTGGGCAAAAAATAGGTTTTCTTCCCCAACGCGTAGCGCGCCGCGCGCTACCTTGAAGATGGGCAACTTCTTTTCATGAAAACTCAACACTTTTGGATTTTGCATGCAAAAATACACTTGCTTAGCAATTTCCAAGAGATTTCATTAAGTTTTGAGCCTCCAGAAGGTCAAAACAATTATGCAAAAAATGACTTTCTACCACTTTTTTGACACACAGGAAGCAGTCTTGGGAGATTGCCATTTTGGAGGGGCGACTGGTCACCAAATTCAGACATTCCACTTGGGTTGGCAAGTAGACATCAAGAACTTTCCAACAACCCCACTTTTGCCTCATTTGGACTTCGATAGGTGCCTCAAAGGCAGGCCCAAAGGCGCTCTACGCGTTGATATTCAGGGCATTACGCATCAGCCTATTTTCACATAAATGCACCTAGAGCTCAGCAAAATGCAGTTTTGACTAGGTTTGACTTTTTGGAGTGGATTTTGATCCTCCTTGATGTAAATGATGTAATTTTATGATACTTTGACACTTATTTATCTCTTCTAGAAGATCATTCATGAAATTAGGCAAAAATTTAATGAATGAATTGTTTTCCTAGCTTATAGAGGCAATTTGTTTGACTGCCTAGATTTTAGTGCTCAGTTGGAATTGGTTTGAAAAACTCCTAAGATAGTGAGCTCGACCCTAGAGGCAAGAAAAGATGTTAGCTTGCCTATATTATGTACTTTCTTAGTCATTTTCATGGTTGGACTCTTGAGGGAGAAAGCTTCTATTGTATTACTCATTGTATCTCTACATTTTGGCAAAGGAAGAAAGACCAGGGTTTTGCAGTCCTTTTTGGGATTCCTGTGGCTACATGTATTGATGGTGTGTTTCTCTTTGTACTTGTAAGTTTGTTATGTGAATCATCTTCTTACTTTTTCTTCTACAAATTAGGCAAATGAAGTGTTAAGGTATAATTCATGGTTGCTATGCTCTGCCTTTAAGTTTGCTTAATATCAATGTTTTCAGCTGTTTAAGGAGAATTCAAGGTGATTTCTTTCTCTTCTTAGCTCCTCACCCGTCATTCTCATCCATCCAAATCTTTCAAAGGCATCAATACAGTCTCCTACCTCGCCCCAAAGAACCCCCTGCGAAAACTGTGTCCAATCCCCAAACCCAAAATTGCCTTTCCCCAATTTTCCACCAAAACCCTAAAAATCCCAAATCAAACCTTTTTATGAGTTTACTGGCCTAAAATTAGTGTTCTTTATTGGTTATCTCTTCCCGTTGAAGATCTTTTCCGAGATAGACCGGAGAAAGCCCTCTCCTGCCCCGTAGGGCTAGCTACGAGGCTAAGTGGCTTGATGTTGCCTTGGAGTTTACCTTTTTCAGCCTGAGGTGAAATTTCAAGCGCTAACATATTAGCGACCATACTGGGGAGAACATTCAACTTGTTGATTTTCTTGTCCCAGTACACGAAATCAAATTGCATATCTGATGTTGATGGTGGACAACAGTCAGACACATATGCAGGCTGAACTATTCACCTGGCAACTCTAATTCGATCCATACATTCCAGTGCCTGTTGATTCACTCATGCAATGGTGGAGTATGTGGAAATCCCTGCCCTGTGTGAAGCAGTAGAAGAACTAAGAAATGAGTTAGCAAATACTGAATTTGATGAAGATGTTTTCAGCGCCTTGCTTCAATGGTTGAAATCTCCAAAGTTCCCTCGGTTCAAAACTAGATTTTGTGAGTTAATTGTTGAAAGAATAAAAAAGGAGTTTCAAGATTTAGATGAGCAGATCCAGTCATATGATTTCCAAGACCCTAAAACGTTCTTGGAAATCCTTCCTCCATTGAAACAAGAACTCATAGAATTGCCTACAGATGTTTACATTGACAATGTGCAGCTGGAAATATGTGTTGCAGAGTTGGGGTAGCCAACAGAGTCTGGCTTCCGTGATCCTATTGCGGCATACATGGACACGTTTTTCAGTTTGATTGATAGATCAGGTTGTCTTCTCCGTGACCAAGGTCATTACGTGCATGAAGGGCTGCCCGTAATTACATCTGTGTCCTGGCGGAAGCATTCTCGAGCGGCATCATGCTCAGGTTTACTTGAATGGTTGATCTGGCATTTCAGTATTACCCGATCTATTGTTTGTACAATGGAGTAGGGTAGATTTTGTAAATAAATAAGCAGCCAAAGGGCAGCATTTTGTCCCCGTTTTATTACAGTTTAGTTTGAAGTTTTCCGAATTAGTCTTTCAATCAATTCAGTCATTTTCAGTTAATAAGTTGAGTCTTCAGTTGTGTCGATTTGTTGTAAATAATGACTCCATTGCCCAATGATTAAAAGGCATTGGTCTGCTCTCCCAGAGGTCTAAGGTTCTTGGCACCTCCAAGGAGCTACCATCCCCATTGGAGCCAATGTTATAGTCGGTCTAGTAGCCCTCCATCAACGATCAAAGCTCTTTGCATTTGCATAAGTAGGTGTCTCATCAGTGTCATCTTATTGCATTCCATTAGGCATGCCATAACCTTGATGGAGGAGCTTGTGTCTTTTATTCCCCTCTTGACACTGCTGGATTAAGTTTGTTTTAGTCAATAAATTCCTTACAGGGTCATTGGTCTTGTCTTGAAATCAAGGTCCTAGGTCTAGGGTTTAGTCCAATTTTGTCTTTTGAGGTCATGTCTTTTGAGGTAAATAAATGCCCAGCAGGCTAGAGGGATGTCCATCAAATCATCACTTCAGATGATTTCATATTGTATAGCTAATTTTTACCTTGAGTTCAAAAACTATGTTTTTGAAGGCAAAGTCATTTTCTCATTTTTGTAAAAATTTGTAAAAAATTCAAATTCTCCAAAAGTTGGCATGCGGCCTTGGTCTCCTTTGCCAAGACTCCTTAGAAGCTATCCCTGCAAAAATTTTCAAGAAAAAGCATCATTTCAACCAATTTCATGACAAAAAGGAAACCATAAGTCAGCATCAATTAGTTTTAAAGAGTGTCATTGCATAAACATTAAATCAAGCGTATAAAAGCCCCTCTCTCCTAATTTTGTAATTCTTTTGCCTCCAAGACTCCAAGAGCAAGTGTGAAAAGCGATTTAGTGTGAAACTGGGTGAATTTGGTGACTGCACCTGTGCGTTACGCATCAGGGCCTGCGCGCTACGCGTTGGGTGTGTGCTACGTGTCAGGGTAGTCTCTGTAGTGCAAAATTGGTCAGGTTCTCTGCATTGGGTGCACGCTATGCTCTAGAGCCCGCACACTATGCTCCAGAGCCCGCGCGCTACGCGTTGGGTTTCACCTACAGCAAATTGCCAACAACCTTCAAAACGACCTCAAATCTCTTAAGTTTTACAGGTAGGCCTCAAGTCATCAATGTTTTTTTCTTGCTAAAGAAAAATGAGCATGGAAAATATGTTAAATGCCATCAAGTGTGAAGCATGAAATTCATATATATTATGTTTAAAATTTTCAAACTGAAGTGAAGCTAGGATTTTGAGTTCGCTGCCCAAGGTCATCTTTTTCACTCCCTCATTTCCCCACATTCCCCTTATCACTTCCCTTGTCACTTTCACACAATTTCCCTAAAAACAAATCAAAAGCCTTAAAACCCTACCCCTATCCCTAAAATTCAATAAAATCTCCTTAAACCCTACCTCCTATCAAACCCCTGCAAATTATGATTATGTGATGATGTATATGTCACAATTCTTTCCCTAAATTCCCTTTTTATATATATTTTCCCTAAGTCCCCTCAAAGTCCCCCTCCCTAACATCTCCCTTGTGTTTTTTGTCCCCTTGGAGCAGCATTCAAACAGTGAAAACAACAGGTAATTTGAGCAGAAGCAGCAGTACATTTCAGCCATTTTGCTCTTGAAACCATGTCAGAAACCAAAATAGACTATGAGCAAAGTGATGACCGTGAGTCAACACCGAAGGTTGCTGGCCAAGGCTAACAAAGATAAGGACATGCTCCGGAACATGAAAAACCATTATTGGGCTCCAATGCACGTATGTAAGGCAAAAATGAAGGTGCTTAAAGGACGGTTGGCCAAGGCACTAAAACGAAGAAAAAGGCCCGATCCCCTCCACATCTTGGCTGAGGCTTCCTTGAAGGAGAATGGTGCTAAATGACTTACCTTCTGCACAAATTTCAAAAAATTTTGAGTATTTTTGGTCATTTGTGAATTTTTTGGGCAAAAAACAGGTTTTCTTCCCCAACGCGTAGCGCGCCGCGCGCTACCCTAAAGATGGGCAACTCCTCTTCATGAAAACTCAGCATTTTGGGATTTTCCATGCAAAAATACACTTGCTCAGCAATTTCCAAGAGATTTCATTAAGTTTTGAGCCTCCAGAAGGTCAAGAAACATGCAAAAAATGACTTTCTGCCACTTTTTTGACACACAGGAAGAAGTCTTGGGAGATTGAAATTTTGGAGGGGTAAATCGTCACCAAATTTAGAAATTCCGCTTGGGTTGAAACGTCGACATCCAGACCTTTCCAACAAGTGCACGTTTGCCTCATTTGGACTCTGGGAAGTGCCTCAACATCAGGCTCAAATGCGCGCCACGCGTTGAGATTCAAGGTGCTACGCATCAGGCTATTTTCACAGAAATGCACCTACAGCTCAGCAAAACGTAGTTTTGACTAGGTTTGACTTTTTGGAGTGGATTTTGATCCTCCTTGATGTAAATGATGTAATTTTATTATACTTTGACACTTATTTATCTCTTCTAGAAGATTCATTCATGAAATAGGCAAAAATTTAATGAATGAATTGGTTTCCTAGCTTATAGAGGCAAGTTGTTTTGACTGCCTAGATTTTAGTGCTCAGTTTGGAATTGGTTGAAAAAACTCCTAGGATAGTGAGGTCGACCCCTAGAGGCAAGGAAAAATGTTAGCATGCCTATATTATGTACTTTCTTAGTCATTTTCATGGTTGGACTCTTGAGGGAGAAAGCTTCTATTGTATTACTCATTGTATATCTGCATTTTTGGGAAAGGAAGAAAGACCAGGGTTTTGCAGTCCTTTCTGGGATTCCTGTGCTTACATGTATTGATGGTGTGTTTCTCTTTGTACTTGTAAGTTTTTTATGTGAATCATATTCTTACTTTTTCTTCTGCAAATTAGGCAAATGAAGTGTTAAGGTACAATTCATGGTTGCTATGCTCTGCCTTTAAGTTTGCTTAATATCAATGTTTTCAGTTGTTTAAGGAGAATTCAAGTGATTCCTTGCTCTCCTTAGCTCCTCACCAGTCATTCACATCCATACAATTCTTTCAAAGGCATCAATACAGTCTCCTACCTCGCCCCAAAGAACCCCCTGCGAAAACTGTGTCCAATCCCCGAACCCAAAATTGCCTTTCCCCAATTTTCCGCCAAAACCCTAAAAATCCCAAATCAAACCTTTTTATGAGTTTACTAGCCTAAAATTAGTGTTCTTTATTGGTTATCTCTACCCGTTGAAGATCTTTGCCGAGATAGACCAGAGAGAGCCCTCTCCTGCCCCGTAGGGCTAGCTACGAGGCTAAGTGGTTTGATGTTGCCTTGGAGTTTACCTTTTTCAGCCTGAGGTGAAATTTCAAGCGCTAACATATTGGAGACCATACTGGGGAGAACATTCAACTTGTTGATTGTCTTGTCCCAGTACATGAAATCAAATTGCAGATCTGATGCTGATGGTGGACAGCAGTCAGACACATATGCAGGCTGAACTATTCACCTGGTGACTCCAATTCGATCCAGACATTCCAGTGCTTGTTGATTCACTCGTGCAATGGTGGGGTATGTGGGAAACCATACCCTGTGTGAAGTAGTAGAAGAACTAAGAAATGAGTTAGCAAATACTGAATTTGATGAAGATGTTTTGAGTGCCTTGCTTCAATGGTTGAAATCTCCAAAGTTCCCTCGGTTCAAAACTAGATTTTGTGAGTTAATTGTTGAAAAAATCGAAAAGGAGTTTCAAGATTTAGATGAGCAGATCCAGTCATATGATTTCCAAGACCCTAAAAAGTTCTTGGAAATCCTTCCTCCATTGAAACAAGAACTCATAGAATTGCCTACAGATGTTTACATTGACAATGTGCAGCTGGAAATATGTGTTGCAGAGTTGGGGCAGCCAACAGAGTCTGGCTTCCGTGATCCTATTGCGGCACACATGGACACATTTTTCAGTTTGATTGATAGATCAGGCTATCTTTTCCATGACCAGGGTCATTACGTGCATGAAGGGCTTCCCGCAATTACATCTGTGTCCTGGCGGAAGCATTCTCGAACGACATCATTCTCAGGTTTACTTGAATGGTTGATCTGGCATTTCAGTATTACCTGATCTATTTTTTGTACAGTGGAGTAGGGTAGATTTTGTAAATAAATAAGCAGCCAAAAGGCAACATTTTGTCCTCGTTTTATTATAGTTTAGTTTGAAGTTTTCCGAATTAGTCTTTCAATCAATTCAGTTAGTTTCAGTTAATAAGTTGAGTCTTCAGTTGTGTCGATTTGTTGTAAATAATGACTCCATTGCCCAATGATTAAAAGGCATTGGTCTGCTCTCCCAGAGGTCTAAGGTTCTTGGCACCTCCAAGGAGCTACCATCCCCATTGGAGCCAATGTTAGAGTCGGTCTAGTAGCCCTCCATCAGCGATCAAAGCCCTTTGCATTTGCATAAGTAGGTGTCTCATCAGTGTCATCTTATTGCATTCCATTAGGCATGCCATAACCCTGATGGAGGAGCTTGTGTCTTTTATTCCCCTCTTGGCACTGCTGTATTAAGTTTGTTTCAGTCAATAAATTCCTTACAGGGTCATTGGCCTTGTCTTGAAATCAAGGTCCTAGGTCTAGGGTTTAGTCCAATTTTGTCTTTTGAGGTCAATAAATGCCCAGCAGGCAAGAGGGATGTCCATCAAAGCATCACTTCAGATGATTTCATATTGTATAGCTAATTTTTACCTTGAGTTCAAAAACTCTGTTTTTGAAGGCAAAGTCATTTCCTCATTTTTGTAAAAATTTGTAAAAATTTCAAATTCTCCAGAAGTCGGCATGCGGCCTTGGTATCCTTTTCCAAGACTCCTCAGAAGCTATCCCTACAAAAATTTTGAAGAAAAACCATCATTTCAACCAATTTCATGACAAAAAGGAAACCACAAGTCAGCAACAATTAGTTTTATAGTGTCATTGCATAAACATTATAAAGTGGGTTTGAGGGGAAATTAATTTAAATCAAGCATATAAAAGCCCCTCTCTCCTCATTTTGTAATTCTTTTGCCTCCAAGACTCCAAGAGCAAGTGTGAAAGGCGATTTAGTGTGAAACTGGGCGAATTTGGTGACTGCACCTGCGCGCTACGTGTTGGGCGTGCACTATGTGTCAGGGTAGTCTTTGCAGTGCAAAATTGGTCAGGTGTTATGCATTGGGTGCATGCTATGCTCCAGAGCCCGCGCGCTACGCGTTGGGTTTCACCTACAGCAAATTGCCAACAAGCTTCAAAACGACCTCAAATCTCTTAAGTTTTACAGGTAGGCCTCAAGTCATCAATGTTTTTTTCTTGCTAAAGAAAAATTCATATATATTATGTTTAAAAATTTCAAATTGCAAGTGAAGCTAGGGTTTTGAGTTCGCTGCCCAAGGTCATCTTTTTCACTCCCTCATTTCCCCACATTCCCGTTATCACTTCCCTTGTCACTTTCACACAATTTCCCTAACAAAAATATGAGAAGCCATAAAACCCTACCCCTATCCCTAAAATTCAATAAAATCTCCCTAAACCCTACCTCCTATCAAACCCTTGCAAATTATGATTATGTGATGATGTGTATGTCACAATTCTTTCCCTAAATTCCCTTTTTATATATATTTTCCCTAAGTCCCCTCAAAGTACCCCTCCCTAACATCTCCCTTGTGTTTTTTGTCCCCTTGGAGCAGCATTCAAACAGTCAAAACAACAGGTAATTTGAGCTGAAGCAACAGTACATTTCAGCCATTTTGCTCTTGAAACCATGTCAGAAACCGAAACAGACTATGAGAAAAGTGATGACCGTGAGTCAACACCGGAGGTTGCTGGCCAAGGCTAACAAAGATAAGGACATGCTCCAGAACACGAAAAACCATTATTGGGCTTGAATGCACGTATGTAAGGCAAAAATGAAGGTGCTCAAAGGACGGTTGGCCAAGGCACTAAAACGAAGAAAAAGGCCTTATCCCCTCCACATCTTGGCTGAGGCTTCCTTGAATGCGGATGGTGCTAAATGACTTACCTTTTGCACAAATTTCAAAAAATTTTGAGTATTTTTGGTCATTTGTGAATGTTTTTGGGCAAAAAACAGGTTTTCTTCCCCAACGCGTAGCGTGCCGCGCGCTACCCTGAATATGGGCAACTCCTTTTAATGAAAACTCAGCATTTTTGGATTTTTCATGCAAAAATACACTTGCTCAGCAATTTCCAAGAGATTTCATTAAGTTTTGAGCCTCCAGAAGGTCAAAAAACATGCACAAAATGACTTTCTGCCACTTTTTTGACACACAGGAAGAAGTCTTGGGAGATTGCCATTTTTGAGGGGCAAATGGTCACCAAATTCTGAAATCCCACTTGGGTTGGAAAGTAGACATCCAGACCTTTCCAACAAGTGCCCTATTGCCTCATTTGGACTCCGGGAAGTGCCTCAAACCCAGGCCCAAATGTGCGCTACGCGTTGAGATTCAGGGCGCTATGCATGAGGCTATTTTCACAGAAATGCACCTACATCTCAGCAAAACGCAGTTTTGACTAGGTTTGACTTTTTGGAGTGGATTTTGATCCTCCTTGATGTAAATGATGTAATTTTATGATACTTTTACACTTATTTATCTCTTCTAGAAGATTCATTCATGAAATAGGCAAAAATTTAATGAATGAATTGGTTTCCTAGCTTATAGAGGCAAGTTGTTTTGACTCCCTAGATTTTAGTGCTCAGTTTGGAATTGGTTGAAACATCTCCTAAGATAGTGAGCTCTACCCCTAGAGGCAAGTAAAGACGTTAGCTTGCTTATATTATGTACTTTCTTAGTCGTTTTCATGGTTGGACTCTTGAGGGAGAAATATTCTATTGTATTACTCATTGTATCTCTGCATTTTTGGCAAAGGAAGAAAGACCAGGGTTTTGCAGTCCTTTTTGGGATTCCTGTGGTTACATGTATTGATGGTGTGTTTCTCTTTGTACTTGTAAGTTTTTTATGTGAATCATCTTCTTACTTTTTCTTCTGCAAATTAGGAAAATGAAGTGTAAAGGTAGAATTCATGGTTGCTATGCTCTGCCTTTAAGTTTGCTTAATATCAATGTTTTCAGCTGTTAAGGAGAATTCAAGGTGATTGCTTGCTCTCCTTAGCTCCTCACCAGTCATTCTCAATCCATCCAAATCTTTCAAAGGCATCAATACAGTCTCCTACCTTGCCCCAAAGAACCCCCTGCGAAAATTGTGTCCAATCCCCGCACCCAAAATTGCCTTTCCCCAATTTTCCACCAAAACCCTATAAATCCCAAATCAAACCTTTTTTATCATTCTACTAGCCTAAAATCAGTGTTTTTTATTGGTTATCTCTTCCCGTTGAAGATCTTTGCCGAGATAGACTGGAGAGAGCCCTCTCCTGCTCTGTAGGGCTAGCTACGAGGCTAAGCGGTTTGATGTTACCTTGGAGTTTACCTTTTTCAGCCTGAGGTGAAATTTCAAGCGCTAACACTGTCCTCCTACATTATCCAACACCTCGTCAGTGAACGGAGTTGGAAAGGGATCATGTACACAGGCGTCATTCAACTTCCTGAGGTCTACGCATATCCTTATTTCATTCTTTTGCTTCTTTTCCTGAACCACTATTGGAATAACCCAATCAAATTCTTCGACTAGCTCAATAATCCCTGCAGCCAGCATTTTATCCAACTCGAAGTGGACCCTTACTTTATACTTTGGGTTGAGGTGGTAAGGCCTTTGCTTAACTAGCTTCACGTCCAGTTTTAGAGTGATCTTCATGACACCCAAGTCCCCTATTATCCCTTTTAGATCTGAAAAATTCGTAGGGAACAGATCCTGATATTCGTGGATCAATTCGGCAACCTTATCTACTATTGCATCATCCTAGTGGTCCCCAATCTTTGCAAACTTCGGCTCTGCTTCTGTGTCAATGTTCATCTGTCTAGTTTTGAGTGGTTGGTGATGTTTGGATTCTCTAGTTGTGGTCCTTCAACTTCGCAGTGACCTTCAGTCTATGGAATATTAATCTTCTGGGGATCTTTGTCTTCTTCTTCCACTGTCACATTGTAGCACTCTAGTGCATGGCTCAGCTAGGTAGTCCAATCAAGTTGAGTCAAATCTAGAGGATCCTGCAATATCTTGAAGATCATTTCCTTGACCTCCTACAATGCTTCATCAATACATTCAAATCCATCCTCAAAGTTGAACGTCATAAAAAATCCTTGGTGCAAAAATCCCATTCTTCAGTGCCATGGCAAAGCTCTGTCTCCATGAACCAATTCATCGGTATAACATCCAAGGTATGACAAAACAGATGTGCCCACTCCGGCTGAGGCTCTGCTCCATACACTCCATTCCATTTGGCTAAATGGTCGCACGGGTCATTCCTCCCATCATATTTTTCTATTAGTCGCACTTGTGGGTGACCAAACCACACTCTCATCATCTTTCTATACATGCGCCAATCATCAAAACTGTCCTTGTGTGTGCCCCACCATCTCACACATGTAGCGCGCAACGCCCAATCCAAGGCCTGGAAGGGATGCTCCTATGGAACTTCTCTCTCGAATGCATCCAAAACGTTGTCAACATCAGTTAAACCATCATAGTAAGGTAGATTTCTTACCTCCGAGAATACACAACATAGTGACTTGGCCATCATATTACAACGCAACATAGATACTTCATGCAGTCGGTTTTGCTAGTGTTCCAACTCCTCATCTAAATCTGAAGTGCAGGGGATTTCACGTTCCCATGCAATACATCCATCTGGTGTCAGATTCACCCAATCTGGATCTCGCGTCGTTATCTTATAAATCTGGTCCAAGTCATATGATCCAAAATCTTTGCTTATAGAGGTGTTAAAGAATTACATGCATAAATTGTAGCTTAACATAGAAAACTTAATGTGCAAATGAGAGAAGAGGAGAAACACATAAAGCATGAAATAAGACAACAAGACTTGATAATAGAGTTTTTCCGACTTGGACTACGTCTCCAGGCCCTGCTCGATCAATGGGGAGGCCTTCATTCATTAAGTGGCATGAGAAAGAAGAGTACAAGCATTAGTTACAAAAAAGGAGTTTTATACCTCCATATTGAAAAATGCCCGAAAAATGCAGAATTCTGATGGAGAAATGGATAGTGCCATTGTGTTCGTGCGTTGAGAAGTGCTGAAACCATATAAAATTTGTCAAATTCTGACAAAGTGAAAATTCGGCCCTCCTGCAAAAATTCTGCCTCGAACTGCTTGCACTACCTCCTCCCCTCAAGCGCACTGTTGAACTACATTTAAATGATAAATAGGTGGCATATTTCTCAATGAAACCATTGGCTGAGTTGGTTTAGGCTTCATTTATTACGGAGGAGGTCGAGCGGTTTAACCCCACCTCCTCTTTTTTTACATAACAAAATTTCTTTAATTAATAAAAAAGGATGGGTTGGGCCCGCCTTGGGTAGCCCACCCACCTTCCCTCCTCTTCGATGGGTCCATATCCCTTTTTTTTCGTGGTGATATTATTTTAACGTGGTGTGGTTGGGCCTGTGCCCCAAGGGCCAACCCACCACTTGTATTGATAGCTCCGTGGTTCCGTGGGAGTTCCGTGGTGTGGGGTGGCAGGGTCATGGCTGCCCACCCCTTTTATTGGATGTTGTAACCATTCTGTGCGATGCGGGGAGGGGCCGGGGGTCATGGCCTGCCCCTCCATAATCAACATTACATGGTACAAGATTCGATTGGGGTGGCGGGTTGGTGGCCCGCCACCCATTTTTTTTAATATTTTATGTTTAAAATAAATAAACCGCACATCTTTAAAAATTCAAATTTTGACTGAAGGAGTTGTTTTAGCCAGGAGACAATTTTGCCCAGAATTTGGCGAGATTTGGCCTGATTTCATCGGCCGAAAAAGTCCAAATTGTGTCTTTTTTAAGCCTGCCCAGTCAGCAAAAAGTCAACCCAACTTTGACTGCCTCTATCTCCTTCATTTGGACTCACATTAGAGTGTCATTCACACCATTGGAATCAGGGAGACGAGCACTTTGATCTGATGTCAAGTTCATCATCTTTCCGCCACTTTGAATTTTGAGCCTTTCCCATGCCACTGGTGTCTGGAGATCCACCTAAATCAATCCTCCCCATTGAGGAGCTTTTGGACCGCCAAAAGCTTTATTAGTCAATTGGCAAGTGAGGTAATTGTTCCCTCACTCTTTTTATTAGTCAATTGGCAAGTGAGGTAAGTGGGCACATCTCCTCATCATGAAGTCCCAGTTCTTCTGTCAAGGATGATGTCCTCATGTAACTTATCGAGATACTCTGGTGCAAAGTCATCAACTGTAGGAATTGTGCCCACCTCTTCGGTGTCCATAATCAATGGTGGCTCACACAGCTTTAAGTTCCCCACATTCACTATGGAATACATTTGCATATATATCGACAAATCAAGATGAAAGGCATTGTTTCCAATCTTCTCCAAGATGGTGAATGGACCATATCGGATTGGTAGCAAATTCTTCCCTTCTCCCTTCATCCTGTCCTTGTTGATATGGAACCACACTTTGTCGCCCACTTGAAATCAATGGTCAACTCGGCGTTTGTCATGTTGAGCCTTGTACCGGGCTTGACTTTTCTCTAACTGCTCCTATACTACTTGGTGAATCAACTAGATCTGCTGAATGAATCACCGGGATTTGTCCCTATCATCACATCAACTAGATTCATCTTCCCTTCCAAAGAAAATATCAAAAGGGTCTTTTAGAAGGTAGCCAAAACATGTCTCAAATGGTGAACGATGCGTAAATGAATGCACTGCTCAATTGTAGGAATGATGCACATATCAAAGATGCTCATCCCACAATTTAGGATGTTTCCCACAATAGCCTCGCAACAAGTGTACCATGGTGCGGTTGACAACCTCTGTCTGTTCGTTAGTCTGTGGATGGAATGCCGTGCTTCTTTTCAACTTGGTGTCCATCATCTTCCACAAGTTGGTCCAAAACTCTCCGAGAAAGTGAGAGTCCAAATCTGACACAATCGATGTGGGAAACCCAAAATGGAACCAAACATGCTGAAAGAAAAGATAAGAAGTCTGCTCTACAGTGATCTGCTTTTTACAAGGCATTAAAATACACATCTTACTAAAATGGTCAACGATGACATACAAATAGTCGTGACTTTTCCTAGACAAAGGCAAACCTCCTACAAAATCCATTGACACACTTTCCCATGGACAACTTGGAATAGGTCGTGATGTGTAGAGCCCGAGTTTTCTATTAGAGGGTTTTGAAACAGAACACATCACACATCCCTTTACAAAGCGAGTCACAATGTTCTTCATATGAGGCCAAAAACAAAATCTTTGTACATGATGCAAAGTTTTTTCAATACCAAAATGACCAAAAACAAGGAGGTGTGAGCCTCTCGGATTACATGTGCCCTTTCTCCTGTGGGTATGCACAATTTACCAAGGTGATACAACAGTTTCCCCTGCAAGTGATAGTTGTCCACCTGTGAACCATGGGTTAGTTTTGCATAAATCTCCTTAAAGTCATCATCGTTAGCATATTTTTCAGCATAACTTTCAAAAGATAACAAAGCATTATGCAAAATAACAAAAGTAGAAATAGGAGGGTGAGATAGCATATCGGCCACTTTGTTGCTAGCGCCATCCATATACTGTATTACTAGATGAAACTGTTGAAGAAAACCCATTCACCTGAAATGATGAGATCGATGCAAATTGGTTTGTGACTGAAGATACTGCAAGGCTTTATGATCCGTATGGATGATGGTTTCCTTGCCGATCAGGTAGTGTTTCCACTTTTTCACATTTTGAACCAAGGCATATAATTCCTTGTCATAAGTGGGATAGTTTATCACAACATAAGAGAATTTCTCTAATGGTAACATATCGGATTATTTTGCTGCATTAGTACAGCTTCCATGGCATATCCGCTGGTGTCTGTCTCGATCTTGAATGGCTATTGGAGATCTAGTAAGACCAAGGTCGGTGCGGTGTTGATATTTTCTTTCAATGTTTCGAAGGACTTCTGCTGCTTTCCTCCCCATTTAAAAACTTGCTTTACACTTGTCAATGCATGTAAAGGTGCTGCAATAATAGAGAAATTGACAATAAATCTCCTCCAATATTGTACTGCACCCAAAAAGCTGCAAACCTTGGTTACACTAGTAGGCTTAGGCCAATTTACAATTGCTTCAACTTTAGAAGGATCAATTTTTAGCTGACCATGACCAACAATATGACCTAGGTAAACCAAAGAGGTTTTCCCAAACTCACACTTTGACAATTTTACATAGAGTTTTTCGTTTTTCAATACATCAAGCACTTTCTTCACATGGCATACATGTTCATTCCAACTTTTACTAAAGATAAGAATATCATATAGATATACAAGAAAAAATTCATCAATGACAGGCCTAAAGAGATCATTCATGATCCTCATGAAAGTGGCTACAACATTGCAAAGTTCAAATGGCATCACCATCCATTCAAACAACCCCTATTTGGTCTTGAAGGCAGTTTTCCACACATCCTGCTATGCAATTTGGACCTGGTGATAACCACTACGCAAACCCAATTTGGTGAAATAGATGGCATTCTTTAACTGATCTAATAAGTCATCAATGAGGGGAAGAGGGTAATGATTTTTCACCGTGATTTTGTTTAGTGCTCGATAATCCACGCACATCCTCCATGTGCCATCTTTCTTCGGCACTAAGGCAATCAGTGAGCCACATGGAGAAGTGCTTGGTTTGATGACCCCTTGGTTCAATAGTTCTCGCACCTACTTTTTGATCTCTTCCATCTCAATGGTCGGCATCCTATATATGTCAATATTCGGTAAAGGAGCATCATGCTGCAAATGGATCTCATGTTGGATTTCCCTCTTTGGAGGTAATCCCCTTGGTTCCTGAAACATCTCATAATATTTAGAAATTAATTCACATAATTATTTTTTATGCACATGATCACAACCCTGGAAAGCATTTGATAATTCTGCATCTTTCCCCCTTACAACCATAAGCATGCAACCCTTGCTAGAATTCACCAACCTCTCCATTTTTCATGCACTTACAATATTGGCATTGATTTTAGTTTGATGAGCCCTTACAATATATTCTACCCCATCTTTTATGATTTGGTATTTGTTTTCATGATAGAAGAATATTGCCTTTCTATCATATAGATATGGACTCTCTAACACCATGCCATAGATATCCAATGGTATCACATCAATTTTTACCTCATCCACTAACTTAGAAGCAATCACAAATTTAACCTTGCACTGCTTAGTTACATTCAGTTTTTCTTTATCATGTATCCATCCAAGTGGGTAAGGTTTTGGATGTGGTTTGGCTTCCAAGCCTAGTTTCTTTACCAAGGACTTTGAAATTAAGTTTGCTTGGGATCCAGTATCAAATAGAGTTTCCACTTTTGTATGATTTATGATAAATCTAATATGAAATATCTCAAATCTCTTTCGTTCATTAGGAAGAGACTCATCTATTGAACTAGTGCCTTCATGTGATTCAGAATTAACATGAGGTGTAAGAGTACCTTTTGTTCCTACTGATGTGACCAATGCTTCATCTCCCAAATCGGATCCAAGGTCTTGCTGCACAGTTGCCACTGTCTTCTGCTTGCCTTTTCCTCCATTCTTCTTTGGTTTCTTTTCTGGGTACTGTTTCCAACAATGATCATCATCATGACCTTCCTTTTTGCAGTGAGTGCAATAAGTTGTTTCTCCTTCATCTTTCTTGGTTGATGTTGTCCTCTTCTCCTTTCCTTTTCCTTTTCACTTTGGGTTTTCCATTTGGAGGTTGGAAAGGTGGTTTCTTGAAATGATCATCTCTTTCATTATTGGCCCTATTCTCAAGATGGATGGCCTTTACACTAGCCGAGTCAATAGTAGTTTTTTCAAACAATAATAATGAATGTCTAAGGTAACTATGTAATGATCCAATATACTTAGTTACTACTTTAGGTGAGTAAAGTGCAATGCCCAAATTAAGTACCTATTTTCTAAATTCCTTTGTAAAGCTTTGAACATCCTCACCTCTAGCTTGCCTTAAGTATTGCCAATCCATTAAGTCTTTTTGTTTATAACCCAAGGGATAGAATTGTTCCTCTAGTGCAGAAATGAAACTAGGCCATGAGGAAAGAAGATTACCCACACTCTTACTACTTCATAATTTTCTCTCCCACCAAACGAGAGAGGCGCTACTCAGCTGAAGAGAGGCCAGCTGAATCTTTGCCTTGTCCTCTTCGATCTGCTGAATCTTGCAGTAGATTTCAATCTGCCTAATCCAGTTACTAAGGTTTTCTACATTACTTTCACTGTTAAACATGGGAAGATCAAATTTGACATCTAATTTAAAGAAAGGTTTCTTAGATGCATCCCTTGAATTTCTATGATGATGGTGATGAGAGGAAAAAGAACTTTCACTCATGGAAGGAGAAGGAGGGGGTTATTCTTCACCATTTCCATGCACTGAACCTTGTTCTTCTACCCTTTTCCCTTCTTCTTTCTCGAGTCTTGAAAGCAATTGGCCAACATTTTCTGCCATTGTATAGAAGGCTTTGCAGAAATTGAGCTCCTCTTCATAACGAGCCTCTTCATCTGCCATGTTTCTCCTTTGATGTGCACACCCCACTTCGGGATTGAAAGACTTTAGTTTCCCTTTGCCTCTTCGGAGCCTGTTTCTTGTTAGCATATAAACATTCAATTCACGTCTAAAAGAACTACTCTGATACCACTTGATCCAAAATATTTTGCTTATAGATGTGTTAAAGAATTACATGCATAAATTGTTTCTTAACATAGAAAACTTAATGTGCACATGAGAGAAGAGGAGAAACACATAAAGCTTGAAAGAAGACAACAAGACTTGATAACATAGTTCATCTAACTTGGCCTACGTGTCCAGGCCCTTCTCGATCAATGGGGAGGCCTTCATTCATTAAGTGGCATGAGAAAGAAGAGTACGAGCATCAGTTACAAAACAAGAGTTTTATACCTCCATACTGAAAAATGGCCAAAAATGCAGAACTTTGATGGAGAAATAGATAGTTCCATTGTGTTCGTGGTGTTGAGAAGTGATGAAACCATATAAAATTTTTCAAATTCTGACCAAGTGAAAATTCGGCCCTCTTGCAAATATTCTGCCTTAAATTGCGTGCACTGCCTCCTCCCTCAAACTACGTGCACTACCTCCTCCCCCCTGAGCGAACTAGTGAACTACGTTTAAATGACAAATAAGTGGTAGATTTCTCAATGAAACCCCTGGATGAGTTGGTTTAGGCTTCATTTATTATGGAGGAGGTCAGGTGGTCAAACCCCACCTCCTCCTTTTTTACATAACAGAATTTCTTTAATGAAAAAAAAAGGTTGGGTTGGGCCCACTTTACCTCCTCTTCGACGGGTCCATATCCCTTTTTTTTCATGGTGGTATTATTTTAACGTGGTGTGGTTGGGTCCGTGCCCCAAGGGCCAACCCACCACATGCACTGACATCTCCGTGGTTCTCTGGGAGTTTAGTGGTGTGGGGTGGCAGGGTCATGGCCGCCCACCTGATTTGTTGGTTGTTGTAACCATTTTGTGGGATGGGGGGAGGGGCTGAGAGTCATGGCTCGACCCTGCATGATTAACATTACATGGTACGAGATTCAGTTGGGGTGGTGGGGTTGGTGGCCTGCCACTCCCTTTTTTTAATATTTTCTATTTAAAATAAACCAAAAACACATTTTTTAAAATTCGAATTTTGACCAAAGGAGTCATTTTAACTAGGCAAAAATTTCACCCGGAATCTGGCTGGAGTTGGTTAGATTCCATCCATTGGAAAAGTCCAAATTGTGTCTTTGTTAACCCTGCCTAGTCAGCAAAAAGTCAACCCAAATTTGACTGTCTCTATCTCCTTCATCCGGACTTAGATTGGATTGTCATTCACACCATTGGAGTTAGGGCAATGAGCACATTGATATGACGTTAGTAGCCCAATTGATCCCAAGGAGCGTGGGGTAGGGATTGCTATCATCCACAATCTCTATTACTTCAAAATCAGATAATGCTTTCATACCCTCAATATCAATTGTTACTCCCTGCAATCTTCCTATGGGGATGATTTTCTACTGATTTTCCATTCTTGACTTAATCAGAGACCACTATAGCATGGGTCTCCCCATCCTCTCCCATGTTTGTTTAGGAAAAACATTCACATTCGGACCTAGATCTAGAATAACTTGATCCATCTCATATTCTCCTATTTGCCCAGTGAGCCTCATCTCACGCACCATTCTCGCATTATGCCTGCCGATCTTCTTAACAATGCACGGTCCATTAGTAGTGTTTTCCTTCCCAACGCACCTATTGATCAATTCCTGTAGTCCATTCATAGTATTGCTATCGTGCAACATCTTCATATATGTCTTTAAGAAAGTATTAATCATGGAGGGGTCCATTTCTTAAGCCAGCTTCTCCTGACTTCGTGAGGTAGACGCCTTAGTGAAGCTTTTTTTCACTTCCATAAACGTTTCTCTTGTGCATTCTAGATCAAACCCGATCTCTCTCTGGTGCTTTGTGGACCCACTCACCTTCTTCAAGCTGCTTCACCTTATGTTCACCAGTCATCATTCCACCCCATAACACAATATTTACCTTAGGATTTTCCTTGCGAGGCTCAGCCCTCAACATCTGCAGGTTCTGAGTCGGCTACTGAGGTTGTGCCCCCTTTTCACTTATCTTAGCTAATAATATAGGGAAGTGCTCCATTGCATGGTCAAACTGAGTATAATATTGCCATGAAAAACGTGTTGAAATCGGGGAGTCTCGCGCGTAGCGTCTCGGGCCTCCATAGTTGTAACAAATGACCTATCTCCAACCTCTACCAAGTCCTCCTCCACCTCGGCCTCATATACACCCATGATACTCACCTTGCACTCCCCAGCATCTTAGTAAGGAGGTCGAGTTTATGCGTGCACCCTATATGTGAGCGTTCTATCCATCATTAGCTCATAGCTAGGATAATTACGCTCATCATGACGCACCGATTGATAGAAGTTGCAGAAGAGATGTTGTGGTGTTTGTACAAATTTCTACAGAAAATGGAAATTGTTTGTCACGTGTCTTCTAGCTACCTAATAGATAGCACACCATAGCGTAGGCCCTATACTTGGCCCTGCTTGAGCCTCCGGCCTTAGGGGTATTGGTTCTCCTACTACAACATAATTTGCAAAGATTGGGCAGTGATCTTTGTCATGCCCTTGACCTTTGCAGTTTAGGCACCAGACTTCTTTGTGTACCTCTAGCCAAACTATCCTATTGTGCTTCAAACTCTGCATCTCTAGGAAAAGGTACTGCAATTGCACATGAATCTACTAAACCCCCAAATTATCATCTTGCATCGATGTTTCATTCAATCTCATTGCAATTTCCAGAGCTTCCGCCTGGGTCCCAATTTTTTGTTGTGATAGCACAACCCTCAGATGAGGTAGGAGTGAAGCCACAAACAATTTGTGGTGTTTCCCATCTGTCAGATTCATGTTAGCTTCACAGATCATGCATTTCAACCTCTGATCCAAATCCCAATGTGTCTCACCAGGCTTCATCATAATCTCCTTGAATCCGATAATTGATTGAGCTTCAAATTTGGGCCTGTTGAATTCCTTATTCAGCGTGGTTTAAATGACTGCTAATGTAGACATCGGGTTATCAATGCAATAATTAATGTACCATGTTAGCACACGTTCTTGCAAAGCACTAACCAATGTTTCTTTCTTCATTTGATCATCTATAATACCTGAGCTTCCCATACAGCGTTCGTGATGAACCAAAATCGAGCCAATGATCGACAGTGCGAACTCTGTCAAGAATCCCCATATGATACAATTGAGCCAATGGTAGACAACACATGTGATATTATCCTCAGAGGCTTCCAGTCTCCAGACTAACTTGGGGTCTAAACTATCAAACCATCAAGTCTCCACCTTCCTTAGTCATTAGCCAATTTCGCGATCCACTCGTATAATTCAACCAGGAAGGAACAGAAGGAGGTTTTGTGTATCTCTGTGTACAAATATATGTCCAACCACTATTCTTTCGTCAATCACGGATTCCTGTTCTCTTGCACTCGAGTTCGTGGATCTTTCTATCCAACCAGTCTTCGATCTCCTTCGTAGTTGGATTCCAGTGATGCGACATCACACATCTCATTATGCAGATCCCAATCCCAGCAACGGAACCATATTTTTCCTTGACTTGACCCAAGTTCAACATTAATTAGCTAAGAAAATCCCTACACTACTGGCCCTTTCGGCATCAATCCATAGAGCGCGGACTTAAGTCTCAGCCGAAGCAGTATGGGGGGATGCAGGAACCAAGTTTCCACACCTTGAGATAGTTGTGATGTCATTTTATACCCTAACCCTTCCTTCACATAGACCAATAAGGCCTTTAAGGATTATCGATATACTTCTCTTATTTGGCTTTCAGACCTCCATGAAGGTCTATGACTATCCTTCATGTACCTTAAATAGGTAGATCAGGAACTTACACACCTCTGTAATTACCCTTACTTTTGTATTTTCCCAGATTAGCTTAATTATTGGATAACTTTAACATGCATTATGATTATCTTTGCATAAACATATATTCTTATTTGCTTCCATATGACAAAGCAACACATATATATTCGCACATCAATACAACATTAAATCATAAACCCAATATTCAACATAACATAATCGCATGCATTCATAACAGAAGTAAAATAGCTCATACACAAGTAATTCCAGAATACTTCTCTTTGTTGATGTTTCAGATATTCAGTACAGACTCTAACTACCCTACACACATAGCTATAGGGGACCGCGCACTCAGTCTCAGACTTCTACCCTAGGCCTTTGTGCACACATCTGCAGATCCTCTTCCCTACATTAAGACTCCACGCTCTTAGCTCTCACAGACCTATTAAATAAAACATAACCAGACTCAAGTGAACTAAACTGCCTTAGACTCTTCTTCCTTTTTATATAATCCCACGGTCCACAGACCATTGGTGGATCTCTTAAGGTCAACACAAGTTACATAAACTAAGGGTGGAAACCCTTTTTGACTCTTTACATCTTCGTGCTTCGTGACCACAAAATGTGGAGACTTTACATTCTTTATACAAAACTTGGGTCTTTAGCCCCAAAACTTGGGCTTTTAACCCAAAAATTGACCCTAGGGGACCTGTTCCCAACATAGTTGCATTATCATCTATTAGATCATATAATCGTTCACAATCCATGTACTAATAAAATCATGATGAGAGCCATAACCAAAGTCTATCATGAACCATGCTTATAGCCAACATATAACTAGCAGAATAACAATAATAGAACAATCATTAAAACCACACATTAACAAGTACACTTACACATACAAAAAAGGGGAAAGAGCTCTTATTAAGATATGCAAAATCCAACCATGCTATGGACTTCCACGTACCACCCGACCATAGATCAGGCTTAACCAAATATTTCTTTTAGCCAATCACCCTAGTGCCATATTCAAAGCATGAATGTGGGACTCACAAGAAAACCACCCAGGGCTTCCTCAATCTTGACCATATATCCCACTAAGGGATTCCTAGGCCATAAACCCTCACCAATACAACTAGGATTTACTGCAATCCCACTGGATCACTAGGCCCTAAACAAGCATGGATGGATTCAAATCTCTCCACCAAATCTGTGAGGAATTTTCCCATCTCCAGGTCTAGAATTTATCATATATCCTTCCATTCACTGGTTGAGGATTCCTAGGCCCAACGAGGCTTCACCCTCTATGATTTACCATATATCCCGTGTAATATTCCTAACCCAGAATATTCCTCAAACCCCAGCAAAAACTCCAACCAAATATGTGCAAATGATATAATAACCCAAAAGTGATAAAATAATAGTGGAACAACATATAATAATGTAAATCGGAAATACAATCGGATACACAAGAAATGCTAAGCCATTTTATTATACTGAGCAATAAAATGAGTACAAGAGGTTATTAGACATATGACACCTCGACTTGCACAAGGCAAGTGAAGAAATACTCTTAGAATGACAAGAATGGCCTCTCTACATGGATGCTACTGCTTCTACTAGAAAAAAAATGATGATTTGGGTATGCTCCCCTCCTCAGAAAAATATGAAACTTTGGATTCAAGCTCTACTCAAGAAACCCAGAAAAACCAAGAAAGATTTCCTGGAATGGCCGACCCTCGAAAAACACCCTCTTGGGGTTCTGCGCAGTTCCTCAATGCCCTGCGTTGCCACTGAAGGAAAACCCCTCTAAACTTTGCCTGAAACACTGCTTGAAACACTGCCAAACATCCTCCAATGAGACAAGAGTTGGACCCTTGCTCAATCTCCCAGCATAAATCCACCTACAAAACCCCAATCCAACACTGCCACCAGAAATAATTGTGTCCCTCTCCCAGTGCTGTGAAGTCCTCCAAAACACTGCTAAAATTGTTGTAGGAATGTTGATGAAACTACTGCTGAAACACCAAAGGAAATACCTTGCCTGAGCAGGCACTCGAAGTCCCCTGGGGCTAAGGGTGAGATCTCCGAACGGAGACATTCGATGCACTAAACAGTGCCGCAGACTAGCTAAATAGCCGGTGTGCTCAAAAGTCAAAACGACTAGCTCAAAATGCACATCAATGAATTATCCAAAATGAGGGGGTTCCTCTCTATCTTATAGCCTCCACCTCTCACAATCCCTAGGCTCACCTTCTCCTGCGTGATCCCCTTCTTGTCATGTGTTCCTTCCCTCCTGCGCAATCCCTCTATGTGTCTGCATGGGCCCCATTTCTGCGTCCCCCTTTGGCCTCCCTGGGTTACCCTTTAAGTCACAACATTGTGCTATTAGGAAGTGACTTTTTATTCTAAAAGTGAGTTATGTCCCCCGTCCTCACTTTTTTATTTATAAGTAACTATAGAAGGCAAAAATTGGACAAAATTGAATATTCCAATTAGCCATGGCTAATTAGGAATATTACAGTCTCCCCGACAAAATGTTGCTTGTCCTCAAGCAACTAAAGTGATGGATGCTGCAAGATATTATCACTCTCCCAAGTGGCATCGTCATCCGGCAAATTCTTCCACCTCACCAAGAATTCCCGCACTGTCCTACTCCACAGTTGCCTCTCCCTGGTATCAATAATAGCCTCCGGCTGCAACACCAAATTCCCCTCATCATCCATGGGTGGTAGCTCATCTATCACTGTCACCTGCTGCCCCAATGCCTTCTTCAGGCATGATACATGAAAAACGTTGAATCTTACTGCCTTGGGGCAGCTCCAACTCATATACAACCTGTCCAATCTTGTGTATCACCCTGTATGGCCCATAAAAGTGGGGCTTGATCTTCTCAGCCCCATTTTGCTTCAATGATGATTATCGGTATGGCTGTAATCGTAGGTAGACCATGTCCCCTACCTCAAACTGTCTCTCCACCCAACCCCTATTGGCATACAACTTCTGCTAGTTCTGTGTTGTAGCCATGTTATACTTGAGAGCTCAGAGGATATCCTGACTCTCTTGGATCCAAATCTTGGCTCTAGGAGCCTTGCTATCACCAAACATCACGTCAGCAAAAGATAAAGGATGATACCCAAATAAGACATAGAATGGTGACATACCAATGGACATGTGATGTGTAGTGTTGTAGCAGTACTCCCCTAGATGTAGCCACTTTAGCCATGCTTGCTGTTGCCCACTGACATAGTTACGCAAGTAGCCCTCCAGCCTCTTGTTAACTATCTCTATTTGCCCGTCCATCTGTGGGTGATAACTGGTACTCGGTGTCAAATTTGTCCCCACCAACTGGAAAAGCTCCTACCAAAACCTGCCCATGAAACCGTTGTCCCTGTCACTGATGATGGTCTTCGGAAGACCATGTAGCCTAAAGATCACTCTGAAGAACAGATCAGCTACTTGTGCTGCTGTATAGTGTGTGGATATGGCAAAAACATGTGCGTACTTTGTCAATCGATCAACGATGACAAAGATACAATCCTTACCCTGTACCATGGGCAACCCTATGATGAAATCCATCGAAATACTCTCCCATTTCCCCTCTGGAATGGGAAGAGGCTGCAATAATCCTGAGGGATGGCTCATCTCTCCCCTGTTCCTTTGGCAAACATCGCACTCCTAGATGTGCTGGAGTACATCCTCCTTGAGGCCCTTCCATGAGAACCTCTCCCTAATGTGTTAAAATTGGCAACCAGGGCAAAAATTCATGTGGGTCATCTTATTCATGGTTGATAATATTTTTATTAGATTCATTTCGTCGAGAGGTGTAGGATTGATATAAAGATCATCCGATTCCGATAAGTATCCATGGAGATGTGAATTTATTTTGATTATGGAATTATTATCAAGCCGACCTACAACTCATGTAGGCTCAGAAGCCCAATAGTCGCATCTATTCAAACACCAACGTTGTGTATAAATATAAGAGGAATTTTCCTCATTTGCATTCACTCTTATCATCACATATCTCTCTCTCTCTACTGCACAGAAATAGGTCTCTCTCTCACACATGTGAAGCCGGAAGCTGTTGAACCTGAAGCTGTAACTGCAGATCCAAAGATTGATCTGTGTGGCCTAGAAGATCTCCTCTTTGGAATTGCACTATAGGTTCATCTGAACCTCCTCTGAAAGCTGCAACTTTTGGTGTTGGAATGAAGTCAATCCGACGAACGGTTTGCAAGATATCGACTGCCCTAGTTTGAAGCCGGAAACTGCTGAAATTGAAGCTGCAACTGCAGAAGTAAAGATTGACCTACGTGGCCTAGAAGATCTCCTCATCTGAACTACGTTGTAGGTTCATCTGAACCTCCTCTGAAAGCCGCAACTTTTGGTGTTGGAATGAAGTCAATCCGATGAATGGTTTGCAAGATATCGACTGCCCTAGTTTGAAGCCGGAAACTGCTGAAACTGAAGCTGCAACTGCAGAAGTAAAGATTGACCTGCGTGGCCTAGAAGGAACGAAGTCAATCCAATGGTCTGTTTGTGAGATATCATCTACCTTAGTTTGATAATGAAGCCACTAATGCTGATGCTGCTGATCTAGGGTTTGCTACTACTGATATGAATCAGATTTATTGTACTATTTCTCTCTGCTGAATTATTGAAGATAAAAGAAGATTTGATCAAAGGGTTTCCCCACACATTGTGGTGTTTGTCCCTGGCTAGCCACCACATCTTGTTTCTCTTGTCTTGGCTTGTTTTTTATCGATCGTTTAATGTTCTATCTGCACTTTACTTTATGTACATGTGATTGCTAATCTGTGGAATATAATAAGAAAAAGAAGTAAACTG
>APFE031413483.1:36014-134339 GCA_000404065.3 Pinus taeda | reverse complement strand
ATTCTCATCAGTTCTTGAGCAGGTATTGAGAAGTTGAGGCAGGCAAGCAGTGGAAGAGATTTTGAGATCAGATCTGAGCTGTATTGTGTGTAACAGAGGTGGAGATACTTGTGAGAAGTATTATGCTGTGTAATGTTACATGACTCCATCATTAATATACAGATAGTTGGGGTTTTTAGCGAGATGCTTTCCCCGGGATACATACTGTGTTAATGTGTGAATGCTCTTGATGTTTTATTGTTATTGATGCTGCTATATTGATGATCAACGTAGAGGAGCTTATGTATTGTGTATGTTTTCCGCAATAGTACATGATCAGGATAATCTTGTTGAATATGTGTTAAATTATTCAAAATTTCTACATGGTACCAGAGCTGGTTGATTTGTAGAAGAGATTTCTACAGGATATCAAAGCGAGGATTGATCATCAGATCTATTATTCAGGAAGTGACTACGTTTTATTTCTTCAGGCAGAGTCTGTAATCGGGCAAGGTAGCCTCTGGATTCATCCTTCTTTTGGAAGGTGAGATATCCGGTGAATGCCCATACAGTCGATCTCTGTACAAGAAATACTTCGTTCTCACGAATTTTAGATCGGAAGCAGTTGAGTTTTTTGAGCTGGTGGAATGGCGCTCAACGATAAACTCAGAAACATCTAAGTGTGAGAATGGAGACAGTATGCCCCAGTATCTCACGAAGTTCACCCAATGCCGGGATGAGCTGGGAAGTGTGGGGGTGACTGTTGATGATGAGGATGGTGAGTCTAGCACTCCTTGGCCTTCCTAAGAGCTGGCATAGCTACCGGGACTTGGTGAATGGAAGGGAGAAAAATGCCAAATTGGGAACGACTATGGTCGGATTTGATGCAGGAGGAGATCAGACGGAGCACCAGAGACAGTTCTTTATCTATGCATGATGAGCAGAACTGTGCCTTAGTGAGTAAGGCGAAGAAGGGGAAGAGTAAGGTTTCTCTTTCCGAATCCAGTTCTTCCAATGATGGGAAGAAGGTTGACAAGTCGAAGGTGAGATGCTTTCGTTGTCATGAGTTGGGCCATTATGCTACTAATCGCCTAAAGAAGAAGTCCAAGAGGGGATCCGAGGAAGGATCTGAAGGTGAGGCACTTGCTTCACAGTTTGAGTTGGATTTCACACTCTTCGCATGCATGGTTTCATCCATGATGGGAAGTGGTTGGTTTCTTGACAGTGGAGCTTCTTTCCACATGACCTGTGACAAAAGTTTGTTCAGTACTTTGGAGGAGAAAGATCTCCAGATACTCATAGGGATGGGTAATGATGAGAAGTATAGTGTCTCAGGTGTAGGCACGGTTATTTTTCAGAGGGAGAATGGAGCTCACGTTACCTTGACCGATGTCAAGTATGTACCAGGACTGAAGAGAAACTTGGTGTCAATCGCGATAATGGAAGACAGAGGCTATGATGTAGTCTTCAGAGACGGAAAGGTTTTCCTTAGACATATCATCACTAGACAAGTGAAGCAGATTGGTTCACGGGTCAAGAACCTGTATGCTCTTAAGGTTCAAGATGCATTCAAAGCCTTGAGCAGCAAGGCAACTGATGGAGACTTGGTGGTTGAGAGGGAGGGTATATTACCTCTCAACATGCAGAGCCAGAAGAAGTCTCAGACAATTGTGGAGGAGCCACGATTGGTGCAGAGACCTCCAATAGGGGGAAAATTTGAGCCAGGTGGGCTGAGGGATCGCATGCAGCCATACCTCTAGGTAGGAGGTGGGGTGATATGGATTGATAGTCCCAAGGAGGAGGGGCAGGATCCTTGAGGTACCCAACCTCTTGGATGAGACCTTGCTATGGGAGCCCCGATGTGGAGTAGCAGGAACTGACTGATTGGGTAGAGATAGATGCGGATGGAGCGGCAGAGAGAGCGACAGTGCGGGGAATCCCAGGAAAGCGCATAGCTAGCAGGCTGCAACAATGCGAGAGGCACAAGTGTTTTGCACAGTGCTAGGTGGCACAGAGAGGTGTGCAATGGTGCGAGATGCATGAAGATGTTGCAGTAGCGCAGATGTCAGAGAGGGAGCACTTGTCAGCAGCAGGTAGAGCTTCAGCATCAGAGTATGTTTCTAGCCTAACAGGGAGGTCAGTTGGGAGGTGCAGTGCGGATGCAATGCCAGGAGATAGAACCAGCAGCAGCACGGATGCAGTCAGAGATCAAGGTGACAGAGGCTAGAGCAGTCAGATACTGAAGAGCACAGAGATGCAGAGTTTCAGTCGATAGAGGCAATAACAGTTAGAGACTTTGATGATAGAGCAAGTGGACCGGGCCAGATGTATTGCATGCAAAACATTCTAGAGTTACATGATCGGGTTTGAGAGGAAGCCTTTCTTGTTGAGAGGGAGTGTTGAAAAGTGTGCAACAAGAAATGCTTGTTGAGAATGCAACAAGATGATGGAGCTTAGTGGAAAGGAGTCGCCTTCACTAAGTGGGCCCGCAGCCTATTTTTGGCGCAAGTCTATTTTTAGACTATGTCTATTTTTAGACATATGGATCATGTCTATGGATTGCAGGTTGTTGTTTATGGATGATTGGTCAAATTGGGAAAAATAGATGGACTTATATTTTTAGATCACAGTGGAGTGACTGCTCAGTCTAAATATAGAACAGTCAAATATTATTAGTTCATAATAATATTTAGACTATAAACTTTGTCTTATTCTCTTGGAGCACTTCAGGATGAGCTACGGATGTGGTACATGCAGATCCCAGAAGGAAATACGTGGTTACCTATGGGATGACTAATATTTGCATGCAGGACTTCAGTTAGAACTCAAGTGAGTTGAGTTTAGTGGACTGGAGGTGCAGTTGATGGAGTTGTGTTCAGTTTAGCTTTGTTAAACTGGTTGTATTTAGTCTAACTGGAAAATAGACTAGAGATGAGTTGGGTGAATTAGTTATTAATTAATTCACAAGTTATTAACTCATAATACAACTAATGAATACATCAGTTAACTCAGTTGCATGTCAGTGCATGTTCAGTTCAGCAGGGACAGGCGTTAGAGAATCAGGTTGCTATCAGTTGTGACTATAGTTGTGCATCAGATCTTGCACAATCAAGGGATTGAGTATGCCAATGGTTTTTCCCACATTGTAGCTTGTGCTCACGTGATTTAGCCAAGGGAATACGTGGTTGCCTTGGAATTATCATCAGTTCTTGAGCAGGTATTGAGCAGCGGAGGCAGGCAAGCAGCGAAGGAGATTTGAGCCAGTGATTGATTCAGATCTGAGCTGTATTGTGTGTAACAGAGGTGGAGATACTTGTGAGAAGTATTATGCTGTGTAATGTTACATGACTCAATCATTAATATACAGATAGTTGGGGTTTTTAGCGAGATGCTTTCCCCGGGATACATACTGTGTTAATGTGTGAATGCTCTTGATGTTTTATTGTTATTGATGCTGCTATATTGATGATCAACGTAGAGGAGCTTATGTATTGTGTATGTTTTCCGCAATAGTACATGATCAGGATAATCTCTGTTGAATATGTGTTAAATTATTCAAAATTTCTACATAAAGGATAGGTGGTCTGACCACCTACAAAAGCTATTCTGTGAATACTCCAAGGTATTCCTCCGAGAAGAACACCCTTACATAATAGAAACATCCACTTTCAATGGTAAACAAGAGAGAACCCAAAGGATAGCAATAATGACACCAGTTGAATGAATTAGAGCATATGAGAAAGAAAATGAGAAGGAGTTTGTAGAAATGTTCGATTGAAAAGTGGAGCCTATGTTTGATGATGCATAATTATTTGAAACCTATGTTGAGAAATTTCCCATTGGTATGAAAACATTTTTTTTCTTTTATGAGTGCCCATACTGGGAGCATCTTAAGGTTTCCCACTTACTAGATCTTATGCATAGATCTAAAACTATTTCATCTTCTTTGTGGAGCCACATATCATCGAGATAAAGTGACATATTGGTTTTTAGGAGAGATCATACTTCTTCAAAAACTAAAAAGAAACATTGGCTAATACAAGAAACTAGAGGAGAGGCTAGTCCCTCTTAGTCTTCCAAAGAAGGCGATTCCCTATGAATTTTAAAGAAATATGATTATTCTTTGGCAAGGGAAGTTATAATGAGTTAGGGTGCCTTCTTTATATGGATATTCACTATGACACTACTTCAATGTGGAAGACCATTTGTCTGGGTTGATATCGCATGACCATTTGAACCTTCTAAGAGAACATGTGTCGAAAACATGATTTTATTATTTTTATTTTTATTTTTATCTAATGGGATATTTTATAATTAATTTTTGTATAATGTACCATTTACTGTGCAGTGTAATTATCCTCTACTCATGTGTGAGTATGTGAACCATGACTTCCCCCAAGGCTTATGTCATTCCATATCTTAATTATTTATATTTGTACATTGGATCACATAAAAGTTGATTTATATGGATAACATTCCACGATGGTGTCAAGAGATAGCTAAGATTGCTTGTATGTTTGGGAAGGAATTGCTGACAATTTTCATGGACTTGTAGGCCCATCTATTAATTCACCTAGTACATGAGGTTCAATTAGTTGGAGTGGTTTCTGGTAATTGGATGTTCTTCTTAGAGAGGTACATGAAGAAATTGAAAGGTTTTATTCAACAAAGGGAAAAACCTAAGGGCTTTATGGTAGAGGGGTATATATCATATGAGTCTTTCTATTATGCCAGTGACTACATCAAGCAGATCAACAACACACCAGGTGCGACGGTTTGGGATGATGAAAGGGATGAAGACAAAAGAGAAGGGGAGTTTTTTGAAACTAATGGAAAGAGGTGCACGATAAAGAGTAAGTGCAAGCTTATCATTTTTCAAATTACTATACAGTAACTATTCACACTAAACTTCATATTAATGCATATTTTTATCTCATACGTACTATATATATATATAGGTTTGATTTCATCAAAATGTTCATTCTTTACAATATGGAAGCAAAACAACCATGGGTCACATTGTAGGAACATAAGAGGAGGAAATGGGACAATGATAGGAAATAATTGAAATGGTCAAATGGTACAAGTGTGCCTTATCTTGACCATTTAAAAGAAAATATACCAGTAATATGCCCTAATAGTTGGGTTGATGATCAATTCTAAGAAAAATATGGTGCATTTGGTCATTACCCGCGTGCTGAAGAGGATGCGCTAAAGATAGGGAATGGGTACAATAACTTCGTAATTATAATCTCTTTCTATACAATTTTACCTTCATGTTGCATCTTTAAATTGTAACATTTAAATATATTTTATATTTTTAATTATGATCAAGATATTAAACACATGACACTGTAATTTTTTCACCTCTTTATAGGTGCATTTGTTCCCATCTATGTGGGAATATGGAAATCATTTTCACACTAAAGTTGTCGATGATGGATGCATGATAGAAGATTGTGGAGTAGAAATTGATTTCGATCAATCCAGCCATGTCAATTACCATGATCAAAACCTAACACAGGCGATGTTAGGTTACATTCGAAAGATAAGAAAGATCGTTGAAGAATACTTCTCTTTATTCCAATGTGTTATTTTTAGGTGCAAGTGGTGAGACACCTTTGATCGGAATAATGTAAGGGAAGTTCATGATAGTGGGCCGCTATCTATAAACTCTAGAAAGATGTATCATGAAGAGAGGGAGTCTTATGTTTTCCCAGAACGCTGCAAGTGTTTTTTTAGCCCTACGTGTTGGATAGGCATTGGTGGTTCGTATTAAGACATGACCCTATATAAAAACATATTTTTAAGAACAAAAGTATTATGATGCCAAGCAAGGAAGATAATTATGGTTATGACAATGGAGGGTCATATGTACTTGTGTTATTTCATCATTTATACTATTTTTGTATGCTTTTATTTTCGTTATTTCATCAATTATATTATTTTTTTATTCATCTTGTTGGCATTTAATAACATAATTGGTAACATTTACAAACGTTTTTACACATTTTTTTGCAGTGGAATTTTTTTTACACTTAAAAAAAATATTTCCAATTGTGTATAATATCTACGATAAGAAGGATTTAAGGTCACAATCCTCTTCTCAAATTGGAAAATGAGAAGGAAATAGTGAATTTAGAAATAACATTGAATATTTTATCTTGATTTAGATACTTGTTGGTTTACTAATCAGTTCACATGTTTTTCTAATCTTATTAATATGTAAGATAAAATTCGTTACAACAGAGGTAAAGTCATGTTTACTATATTTAATTACAGTTCTTGTAACATTCTGTAAACTAAAAGGAGGTTTTATGCATGCATAAATTGTTTATTATAATTTTGTACGGGGCATAAGAGAAACAAATGGGCTTACATGGATGCACGAGAGGTTTTAGTTTTTTCCTCATGGATTATGGAAGAGTTTTGTCTTTTTTTTAGTGGTAATTATAGATAAATGTTGAATTAATAAATATTTTATGGCTAAGAATTAAGTGATAAATAATGTGATGGTGATTAAGAGACATTTGTTCAACTTTCAAATAGACTTGGTGATGCATTTTCTTTCCTATTTTGATTATGTAAAAGAAATGTCTATTTTTATGTATTCACATGTAAATTATTTAAAGTAGACATGTCTTTATCATTGTGAACATGATGTTATATTAGCTAGGGAAAATGTGAAAACATGAATTTTAGTGACTATCTTGTGATAAGTATGTGGAAAAAATAATATTTTTTGAGTTTTTCATTAAGAAATAATCAAATATATTATTTGTTAAGATTTGAAATCTAGTATAGTATCATTTTTGTATTATTTAACTCATATTTGTTATTAAAAAGCGTTAAATTTAAACCAGTGGAATAAGAAATAAAAAATCGAAAGAGCACCAAAATGTTATATCTTTATTACTAGAAAAAAGTTCACTTGACACTTTAAGGGAGAACTTCCAATAGAGGAAATACACAACTACAAGTAACTTCTCAAGCCTTGTTTTAAATTTCTTAATCGTCATATTTAGAGAGAGAAATTTGTAATTTAAATTGGTAAGATTTTCTACAAATATTAAATTTAAATTGCTTGAAAATATCATAACTTTAGTAATAAATTAAATTTTATAAAAATACAAATTTTTAAGTTATATTAAATCTAAATTAGTTATAAAACATTTTGACTTAAGTTTTTTAAATTTAACAATAGATTGAATTTTATAAACCAATATTATATAGGTTATATTGTGTTTTTCAATATTTTATTAGTATTAATATTCTAGATGTAAGACATCTATGGTTAATATCTTGTAACTTAGAAATCGGAGAACCCACAGTAAAAACCATTTTTCCATCAACGTTTCAAATCCCAACAGGGATTCATCATCAGTACTATTTTGAATGTTGATAGTAGAAGAGCTCAGTGCGAGATTAAAATAGTTATGAGGTGAGCTTGTTTTGTTTTAAGGAAAAAATGAAGGTCGGTTGCTTAATAATTAATAATTAATTTTATACAAATATTTAGGTTTTTATCATTTTTTTTGGTAAATTAATATTAATTATAAATAGTAAAGGTGAAATTTTATTTAATAATAATTAATAATTTTATAAAAATAAATAATTTAAAATAATTTATAGTCGAAGTAATTAATAATTTTAAAATAATTTATACTAATAATAATTTATGATAGTTTATAAAATATTTAATGACTTACAATTTTTCGTCTTATTAAGAACTAACTAAATTATTTTACCTTTAATTATCTTTTCCTTGTCAGTATTGAAAGATTTTACTAATTAGGTTAGAAACAATATCAATGAATTATCTAAGCAGTCGAATAATATTTATCATAATTTTATAATCATAGTTTCAACCATATTAAACTTTATAAGTTATAAAAATATCTTTGCATTTTTTTAAAGTAAGTTTCTTTCATACAATTT
Organism: Pinus taeda; assembly: GCA_000404065.3. Taxonomy (NCBI): domain Eukaryota; kingdom Viridiplantae; phylum Streptophyta; class Pinopsida; order Pinales; family Pinaceae; genus Pinus; species Pinus taeda. The sequence goes on along the minus strand of APFE031413483.1, from coordinate 126,422 downwards.
CATACATGAAAGTTTGATATAAGTTCACCAATACATAATATATAATAAACAATATTTCATAAAATTAAACATCACGATGGTAACCATCTAACGTCAAACATAAACATCATCTAAGATACATATTCGAATTCACTACCATCATGTAACTATATAAACCTCTAGTGCATATAAGCATGATTAGTTAGCACAAAAATATAATAATCTAACAGGGCATCATCATCATGATTAAGCCTAACAAAACACAAATATTGTAATCTAACATCATTACCACAAACATCCTCAAACTAATATACGTCTCATGTCAAATAATTGCTATCACATACACATCTATCTGCAAGCACATTTAATGCACATATATAACATCACATAACAATATGCACATCAACACCAACATATAAATTAAGTATATATATATATAATATATATTATTATATATATATATATATATAATATATATATATATAAGTCAATAACTACAATCAAATATCTAATCAACAAACGTAGTAGTGTCAATTACCTGGTTTGTAATAGATTATGAGAGGACACTATCGTGGCCTGACAATAATATTCAAAAACCTTTTAAAATTTGGAGGACATGATCAGTGTGACAATTATATTATTCCATGATTGCAAGTTGGAAATATAATTTAAATTAATTTGAATATTTGGAAAAAGTGTAATCAGATTTTGTAGATTTTGATTTTTTTGAAATATTTTTCAATTAGTATGATGAGTATTCAATTAGTATGAGGAGTATTACCTCAATTCTAACAAGAATATATTATATACAAAATTTCAATAATAATTAGTGATAATAATTCATCATAAGGTGTTCGATGTGATATATTATTAAAATATATCATGCCCAAAATGATCATTAAAGGTGATGAGCTCAAGCCATATACATCATGTCAATGAAAGTCACGAACCTAGGACATATACATCATGTCATTGAAATTCATGAGCCTAAGCTACATACATCACATTATCGGTTTGAAGGACATCAACTATAGGATTTGGCAATGGCATGAAAAGCACACCTAGAAGTTTTCACAATGTTTGGTGTGTGACTAATCAGACCCATGGCACACTAATATGCTATATTTTTTCTATACCACTACCTTCTCATTTCACTTTTATTTTACCTTTTGAACCAAAATCATTTAGAAAAGTATAAAATTTTCATGGTTCCACTTTTGAAATCCATGGCGCCATGGCGATTTATAGTAGGGACCACTAAGAGATAGATAAGACACCTAGAGTGTGTATTGTAGGACAACAATTAGGTGTTCTCCCTCTCCCCGGACTCCCATGGTCATACCATATTGTATGGGTCTTCCATTTTCTCATATTCCTTTTGTTGCTCCCTCTGCTAACATATCTGCAACATAATTGACATATAAAATACATTAGCCACATACATAAAATACATTTTTTTTATTAAATGAAAAATATATTTATAAATATGGAACCATAACTTTCAATTAAAAAAAATAAAATCTTCGGTGCGCCCAAAACACAGCCATGCATCAGCTTCAGTGGACTGTCAAACACAATTGTAGCAACAACAATGCGCACATACATATGATGCACCGCTATTGGTTGAAAAATTTAAATTTTCATTACAGTGCATCACACTTATGGACCAATGTGCACATATAACTGTTTTGCACTGGAACATAATGTTTAAGTTATTGAACGCACCGATCTATAACTATATTTTTAAATATTATTTTTGTGGTGTGTTTGGTAAATATAAACATACTTGGCGTAAGGCACCGACATACAACTTTTACGTTTCCAAGTGCATTTTCATTTACAAAACTCAACACAACAATAGAGATGTGTTACATCCACACACCAAACTCCAATGCAACCTGTCAATTTATAGTGTGCACCACTATCAGTGAGAGTTGAACATAATGAGCGCACTGCATAGGGAATTTTACTTTTTTTGAAAAATAATGGAAATTTTAAGCTAATTTACAATTATAATCTGCTAAAAAATTAAATTAGAGAGAAACATAGATATTAATTGCACTTTTAGTCATCGGGGAGGCATTGTTGACATGTAATGGAGAAAAATAAATTTTACCATGGTATGAAAAAATTGGAAAGTGAGGCAATAAGCATGGTATGAAAGGATGGTGAATAAGAGAGGAACCAACATCATGGTGCTTGCATGACATAAGAGTGTCACCAGGGCATCAAAGAAATCCTTCACAATATATGGTAAAAATGAAATTGACGGCTGACAAGGTTTTTTTAATCTAATCCTCCTTTGGTATGGAAGATATCCAAGAACAACAATTTTTTTTAAAATTAAAATATCTATAGTAGTGTTATTGTTAAGATGCCCATTGGTGTTCTAATATAGGTACCACACCAATGCTTTGTTTGGATATAGGACCTCTGTTTAAAAAAAAAAAAAAAAAAAAAAAAAAAAAAAAAAAAAAAAATCCTAGTGATGCTCTTTAGAAGATGTCACAGGTTGTTTTACTACATTTACCACACTAGTGCATCCTTGGAAAATAAAACCACATTTTTTTAAATTAAAAACTATAGATTTCCTCTTTCATGGTATGCACCAAGGAATTTTACTACATGAATGGCACTAGTCCTACTGGTGTTTATAACACTGACAATTTTTAAAAGTGACATTTTTCTAGTGCTATCGATTGTTCAAGCATGGTTGTGTTGTGTTATTTAGGGCACGATGTTTTTCTATTTTATAAAAATAAATTTTCAATGGTTCACCATGTTCTATGTGGCATCGATGGTAACATGGATATTAAAGAACCAATGGGTTTGTAGATTGTAGATGCAATGTCCATAAAACATCCACTAAAACATATGCCCACCCACCTTTGCCACAAACATATTTTTGGGCTATTTTTATAGGGGCTTCCACAAAAGCCTAGACTATAAGGTGTTTTTCATGTAGTGTCAACAATATTTGACATCATCAAAATCAAAGTAATTGGTCTCTCATATGCAAGTCCATATAAAAGCACATATTTCGAGCCTACACATGATTTTATATCTCATCTTGTCATGCACATGGGTCTATTGGATGTGTTCTTATACTTGAAAGATATATATTTTGTTCAAGCAAATTAGGATATAGGAATAAAATAAAAGAGAAAAAAGAGAAAAAAATAAGAGGAAAAAACAATATCTCATGTGAAAACCTCTTCTGAGGCGTCTGACATTGGCTCAATAATTGAAAACCACCATGAGGTGGTCAATGAGTTGGAAAAAGAGAAAAGAAATAAGATCCTAGGTGAAAACTTTTTTTGAGGTTCCTAGGCAGACCTATTGGTTGAAAACCTCATTAAGACAACTAATAGGCCTAGAAAAAAGAAAGGAATGAAAATAAATAGTTATGTACCTTTTTGTTCAAATTTAATTAAAAAAAATGTTTATAAATTACATTAAATTAAGTATCTATAAAATATTTTGACTATGAGATGAGTTATGACTTTCTGGCATATGAGATTAATAAGATTGATAAGTCATGGTATTGCTACATGGTATTTCAACAAAGCCTATTTAGAAGATAAGAATCTCCGTGATAAAATGGAGTGAATCGACATGGTTAAAAATCTCATCACATGTTTTTTTAAATGTATATACCTATAAATCATACATCAATTTTTTTTTAATAATTTTTATGATTTAATTAATTTTTGTCATCTTTGTAAATGTTGACACTATGATATGTATAATGAATAAATTGTTTTCATCTATATCCACATTTAGTAACAATTTAATTTATCTAGTTCTACTAACTAAATTTGTTTTATTATTATTATTGTCTTTGAATTTCATTTTATTATTATATCAACCCTAATATTATTTAGAAAATAATAACTTAAAATTTAAGAAAAAATAGATGGGGAATTTAATTTTCAATATAGTTAAGTAGATATTCCTTCAGAACCCTGAAAATTGTGGATGAAACCACTGTTATGATAAATAGAATATTAATTAGAATACAAACAATTACTAATTACTCAACAATTTTTTTTTTGTAAACTTGGTAGTACTTTCACTATTTATATGAACTCGCCAAAATCAGGTTTTTCCACTTTCTTCGGGTGGCCTCAACCTGGCCGTAGGAAACCAAGTTGGCCACCTATCAGCGTTAAAAGTTGTCCAAAATTTGTATACGTCTTTCTCTATCAACCTAACAACATTGTCTATTTTATCTATATTGGAAATCAACTTTGAAAAGTAAAAGCTAATCGTCATGAAACATAAAAAAAAAATATCTAGATCATTCCTTTACTCCTTGTCCAAGGAAATCACGGGCACTGGGGCAATTATCACTCGACCCCGACATCTCGCTTCTATTCATATCCTGCGAAGTTTGGTCAAACCTTTTCAGTGCCACGTTGTTTCAATATGTTTGTATCTGAATTACTGTTATCTCCCTAAGTAGTTATGCTCTAATGGGATCCTTCTCTTTGGTGTCCTCCTATGCCTCTGGACCTTTGTTTTCTGCCTGTGCTTTATTGAGAGTCATGGCCTAGGCCACTACATTCTTCATGACCAAGTATTGTTGGATCATTTGTCTAAGGAGAGTGTGTCAACTACGGGTGTTTCTTGGGTCTGGAACCATGTCTTCCCATTCTTCCATGGGAATGTCTTGGTTGCTAATACTGTCATTTAATTCTCTCTCCCAACCCGCTATTTTGGCTCTGACATCAGGTGGGTTCCCTACCATGTACGCATCAATGAGGGTATTCATATGGTCTCGTCCCGTTTTTCCCCTCTCTCGCATTGTTCTTTGCTAGAGCTTCCCACCCCCTCGACTATCCTTTTACATGTACCTCTATTTCCCTTCTTAGTCACTTCTTTTCCATCTCTTCCTATTCTATCATTGATACGGTGGTCATTGCCTTCTCCCCATTCACTTTCCTCTGTGTTCTTGCTTGACTTCACACTGTACTGGACGCAGATTATGATTAAACCTAAAAAATTACCTTGAAGAGTATCAATATTCTATTGGTATAATACCCAATCAAATTTACATTTAATTGAGCCATGCTTGGCATCTCACTCCAGACCAAATGCCTAGGTTTTTCTTATAATTCCCCTCAGATTTCTCCCTACCATCTCTTGGTTTTTCTCTTTGTTGACCCTCAATTCTTCTTTACTGAGGTTACTCTCACTTTTTCGTCCTTCACCCGGAAGGTTCGCCATAGACAACCTCTTGAGGAAGCCACTAGGGGTGACTTCGTCCCTATTCTGGACACCGCAAGGAATTTTAACCATAGAAAGCCTATCGGGAGAACTAAAAGGGAGGACTATGTCCCTGTTCTGGACTGCACAAGGTAATTTCATTCCCTTCTCTCTCTTCTCTACATTCTTTTCTCTAATTGAAACTCTAGTTTTCCTCTCAACTTTGCTCAAGAAAATCTAGATAAGTTTCGTAAGGGCCGCTCTATCACTTGTCCCATCTCCTAGGGTCTCCAGGGTGGATTCCTCTCTATGCTAGTTACCTACGACATTTCTTCCAAGCCTCAAGAGCCACCTGGCTGGAGCAGAATTCCTCAGACCAACTCCCATGCTAGATTCGCTCTTCTCTCCTCGGCTTCCTCCCTTCTCTTTGTACGCCTTCTTGAGGGCCAGAGTTTTGATTCTTCCTTCTCTCACTCTTTCGTCCATAATCTCGCACCAGGTGGTGTTCCAGGATATCCTAGTTTCAACTCTTTTAGAGTCCATACCTTTCCTGGTCTCTTTCCTGGAGACTATAGAATTTGACATAACTATACTTCTGTTGTTTAGGAATTGGAGAAGAACATACCATCTATTAGAGATGGTGTCATTGCTTTCCTCGATCTATATCCTCATCGTGTGTTCACCACCTTTATTTGGTCCTACTCTCATTCTCGCCTTCTTCATGTAACTAGTAACTAGCTCTATGCCCTTTTTTTTTACCTCCCTTTCCTTCCTTCCCTTCGACGTAACTACCATCTGTCCATCGAATTTACTCACTGCCCTTTTCCCCATTCCTTCAGCTCAAAATGATGGCCCTCCATCCCTTCTTGATCTAGCTCTCATTAACTCATGCATGCCTCCTGCTACTCCTATTATGAGTCCTTCTCCATTATCCTACCACATTGTAGAATCATTTTTCTCGTTCTCCTACTGCCTTCCACATTTTCTTCTCTTCTTGGCTCCATCTGCCTCCTCTCGGGGCTTTCTCCCTCCCAGCCTTGTCTTTCCACTTTCCCTTCCTGTTACCCTCTTCCTCCACATCCCGAAGAGATCTCTATCCTTGTGCTCGTGTGGACAATGTCTAACATCTCCACTTCCCATCTCTGTTGGCCCACCTCCTCTTCTTTGCTACATCCTAATCAGGGTTTGTCCTCGTGCTCCTTGTCTTTTTCTAGAATTTCCACTAGTTTCTTTATTTCCTCGATTTGTAATAAATATTCTGCTTTTATATCTAGGTTTCTACCTACCTGGGCGTATCCCTAGTTTTCCAGACTATCCCGTGCCACGTTGCCCATCCTTCGAACATGTGTTGGGGCAATGTATCCTATATGATCAATTAGCTTGTTGATCTCTTGGACCGGCCATGTAGTCCTCCACCTTTGGCTGATTCTTTCCCACTGCATTCCTTTTTGTTGCTTAATCATTATTTCTATCACCATTTTCGAGTCTCCTTCTACCTGCAGCCTTTGGAATCATTCTCTTATTGCAATTTCCAGTCCCCTTTTCAAAAAATGAGCTTTACTTCATTGTTGGTCACATTGTCATAATCCATGCCGTAAGCTCTCATTGTTTTCCCCTTATCATCTCTAAATAATTCTCTTGTCCCCAGGGTTCCCTTTTGTAGCTCCATCAAAATTAAGCTTGATAAATTCCTTATGAGGCCATTTATAGTAATTTGCATAATCTCCATTGGAGGTATGGTGCTTCCATGAGGATGCATTTAGCATACTAGGTTTCAAGTTTAGGCTTTTCATTATTCTTTCTTCTTGTGGATTTCTTTTACAATCTTCTTTGTACCATTTCTCTGCCAACATTGTATCTCTTATGTTCTAGATTATCTTATTCCTTTTTTCTGCTTCAGTTCTTCTTTCTTCTTTGAAGATCGGGTTATTTCTTTCCTTCCATATTTCACATAGGACGAACCGTAATGAAATTCTCTAGGCTCGGTTCAGGATTGTGTTTTGGTAAGGCTTTTTCTGCCAATTATCTATTGTTGTCTTCATGTTGTTTGGATTCCTATCACTAACTTCGAAGAGTTGATTATGTTTTTCTACAAGTTATGATTGTATCTGCATGTATTGGTCATCTGCTCCATTGTTTCTGCTTGTTCCTTACATAAGTAGCATATCGAGGGTCATTGCAACCCCTTTTTTGCAGTTGATCCCATGTAAATGCATGCCCATGGCATAGGACCCACATGAAGAAGGTGACCTTCATCCATGTATTTTCTTTCCATATGCTTTCCCTAATATTTGTCTCTTGATGCTTGAGATGTTCTACTTGTAGTTGATAACCCTCTTTAATTTTGAACATCCCTTTAATCGTGTAACCCCATCTTAGTATGTCTGGCCCTTCTGCTTTTCCTATTTTCCAAGTTGCCATTTCATTTTCATATAGCTTCCATTGGGGTGTTTCTGGTGCATTTGATCAGTCTTGTTTTTGTTTCCACTTTCCCTAGTTTTGTCTAAGATCTATGCTTCAGAATTTTTTAACTATTTTTCTCCATGGATGTTGGTGTCTTGGTGGACTTCTTTAAGCTCAGGCTTACTATTTAGTTTTTCTCTCTATTTCCATGCTTGTTCCTAGAAATTGGCTTTTTCACCTCCTCTGATTTCCCAGAAGCTATGGTTGTTCATCATATTTTTGTTATCTAAGGCTAGGTTCCATATTTCTGAACCTTTCTTGTTGTCTTGGAGTCTCAGCTTTCATCGTGTTTACCTAGGCATGTCATACTTCCTCTCCCATAATTGTTTCCATAGGTCTACCCATATTTGGATCCATCTCCACTATAACTTTGACCCCACGACATGATTTAGTATATAGGGATCTTGGAGTCCTAGTCCTCCTTCTTTTAGGGGTTTGTTGAACCAGTTCCATGATAGAAGAGCCCATTTTTTTTCCGTTCTAGGCCCTTGCCATAAAAACATTTTGAAGATGTCTATCATATTTTCACATACTATTTTAGGACTTGCTTGACTCGTGAGTTGGTAAATAGAGATAGATTGTAATACTGATCTTAGTTATATTACGTGACATGGCATATTCAATGCCCTGAATGTCTAGTTCTGTATCTTTCTTTGGATTTTTCCCAACAGGAGTTTCTAGTTTGCCACTCTATTTTGTTGATCATTTAACTAGAGTCCTAAGTATTTTGAGGGGAAAATTCCTATTCTGAATCCCATTACTCTTACTAATAAAGGTTGTGAGTGTGCTATTGTGTTCGAGAAAAATATATCAAACTTCTCTATGTTTATCTTCGTCCCTGAGGGACTAGTGAAGTCTGTGAGAATTTCCATAATTTTCCTAGCTTCCTTGAGCGATTCCTGTCCATACATCATTATGTCATCTACAAATTTCTTGTGATTTAATGGTAGATCATTGCCCCATATTTTGAGGCCAGTTGACTATTCACTTCAAACTTTCTACTTTATGTACCTTCCAAGGCCTTTCGCTGTGAGGATGAACAAAAAGGGCAAAAGCGGGTCACCTTACCTAAGCCCTCGGGTTGCGTTAAACACCTCTATGGGTGATCCATTGAGTAGAAGTGACAAAACTGGAGTTGATACCATCGACATTATCCATCTTATCCATCTTGCATCAAAACCGAATGCCTTCAATATTCCTTGTAAATAATGCAATTCAATCGATCATAGGATTTTGCCAAATCTAATTTAACGAACATTCCTTTGGTTTTTGTTTTTTTTAATGAGTGAATTTCCAATTGTGCCACAACTATGCCATCTATTATTTTTCTTCCTTTGACAAACCTTGTTTGTTCCTGAGATATCAACCGAGGTAGTATATATTTTAAATGATTGACCATAATTGTAGCCATAATTTTGTATATGAAATTACAAAGTGCTATTGGTATGAACCCTTGCGGTTCTTCCGAATGATCTATCTTCGGAATCAGGGCCAAAAATGTGGAATTTTGGGTCGGGTGCACTCCTTTGGTGCACCTGGACTTCTCCACTAATTTCACTATGTCTTCACCAAAGAATGGCCATGTCACCTGGAACAATTCAGTTGTGAATCCATCTAGCCCTGGTGCTTTGTTTCTCGGCATATTCCTAATGACTTATTCTACCTCTGTTTTAGATATTTCTCTTAGTAGAGCTGTGTTCTGGTCTCTTCTCACCAAGTTGGGGATGTGCTATATGATTTTGTTTATATTATCCTCCCTTCTTATGTTTTGTTCCGTCAGCAGCCCTCTAAGGTGTTGCACTAGCAAATTCTCCATGTCTTCCTTTTGATTAAGATGATTTCCTAATTGATCTACTAGGGAGAAGATCATGTTCTGCTGCCTATGATAGATCATTGCTTTAGGAAAAAACCTTGTGTTTATTTCTCCTTCCTTTAACCATTGAATTATGGATTTTTGTTTCCATAGTATTTCTTCTTGTTGTCTTCTTTCCTCCATTTTATTAATGCACTGCCCTTCCTCCTCTATTATCCCTTCACTTCTGCCTTCGTTGATTATTTGTTATTGTATTTCCTTCATCTTTATTTAGATTAACTCATGTTCCTTCTGTATGTTGTCAAATTCATCCTTATTCCATTTCTTTATTTTTCCTTTTAGATCTTTAAGTCCAGGTTGAAAAGTGTGCATTAGGTTTATCCCTACTATCTCGCTCTCATTCCACCACTCCTTCATTTTATCTATGAGGGTCAGTTCTCTTAGCCAAAATGCCTCGAACCTAAAGGGTCCGTGTTTGGTCTCCTTGTTTTATTTCTACTTTAAGTTAAATAGGCCCGTGGTTCAATCCTAGACATGGTAGAATTGATGCTTCATAGTATATACATCTTTGTTAATGAAGTGTTATGTGGCCAAGAATTTGTCCAATAGAGAGGTTATTTGTCTGCTCCCTGCCCTTTTATTATTCCATGTATATTTTCCATTTATTGTTGGGATGTCCACCAATTTTAGTTCTTCTTCTAAATCTATTGATTTCTCCATTTCCATCTCTTCTCTTCACATTTGCCCTTTTTTCTCCTCCATTGTTGTTATTAAGTTGAATTCCCCTACTACCAACCAAAATTTTTCTTTGTGTAGCTAGCTAAACCTCTTTATTTCCTGGAGGAAATTTTCCTTTTCCAATGGAATGTGAGGGCCATATACTACAGAGACTAGGAACCATTCTCTATTTCCTATCACACAAAATTGCCTCGTGAGGATTCTCTTCACACCTATCTAGTTGTCCACCATGATCTCTACTGGGTTCTGCAATATTTCTATTCTTCCCGCACTACCTCTCGTATCTATGGTCATGTATTCATACCTTGGTTTTATTTTACTTAATATATCTTCCATTTTCCCTCTTGTAATCTTTGTTTCTTGTAGCAGCATTAATTGAGGTTTTTCTTTTCTTAGTCTCTCAGTTAAATATCTATGTTTTCCTCTACTATTGAGGCCTCTTATGTTATAGGATGTAATTATCATTGGGATACTTTCTTTATTTGTTGGTACACCGCTCATAGTGGTACCACCCTGCCTGTATTCACCAACATTTCTCCCATAATCTATATAGATTCCCGTAGGTTTCTTCGACATCTTTTCTTTCCTATTTTCATTTTAATTTGAGTATTCTTGGGAGTTGTCTTAATGCATTCCCAATTGTTCTACCATCTCCACTTGTCCCTATCACTCTTTAGCTTGATACTATTGGAATGTTTCTCTGTATAGTCTTTTTTGGTCTTTTGGTATAAATCTTTCATCTAGGTGTCTCCATTCATTGAACTTTTTCCTCAACACCTCTTCTTCCATGCTTACTTCCTCTCCCTTGCTTGGGTCGGTTTCCATTGTGGTGCTTTTCTTCTCTCTATCTTCCTTATCCTCTTTCTCTGCCAGCTCTCTTTGGGCTTTCCTCTTGGGGTTTGGCTTGCCTTGACTCGAACTTCTCTCCTTTCGTTTTCCCTGATAGTCCATAGTTTCGGCCTCATTTTCTTCTTCTTCTTCTTCTCCCTGTAGTGCTTCAAAGTAGTTTGTTATTCTCGACTAAGCTTCATATTCTTTTTCCCTTGTGTTGGGGTTTTCTTTTGCTTGTCTTCTCTTGCTTTTCACTTCTTGAAACCCTTCCTTATCTTCTTGTTGTTTCCTCTGTTGTTTTTTCATGTTCTCCCCCTCCTCTAGGTTCATTGGAAACTCCTTAAATAGGTGACCATATTCATGGCATCTATGACATCTAAACGGGATGTGTCCATAGTCTAGGGTTTGTTGCCATACCTCTTCATGATATTCTAGTTCCACTGAGTCTGGTATAAGTTTAGCTATGTTCATGTATACGCATATTCTCTCATATGAAGTGTATCTTCCTTTTCTTGTCATTTCTTCTATTTTGACAAATCTGCCTATCGTACTTTCAATTCCCTCCAGTATTTCTGGGTCCTAGAGATCCATTGGGAGACCGAATAACCTAACCCAAACAGGGGCTCCCAGAAATATTTCCTTGTGTGGGTCATAGCATTCCTCCCAATATCTCACAAACAAACCAACATTATAATTAAAGTAAGGACCATTTCCAAATACTTTTTCTTTGTCTTGCAGGTTCGAGAATATTACCGCGAAGAAGCCTCTACCTCCTAGCTTCAGCTTGATATGATCTTTGGGCTGCCATTTTTGTTGTATCCATTTGGTGAAGTCCTTTTGTGTTTGTGAGACTTCGATGAACTTACATATTAGTGTGTGGTTTTTCATGTAACTTCTATATCACTCCAATTTTTTCATCAAAATGAGGAATCTTCATTTCTCCATCGCACATGGTAAAGGTCTTCCTATGCTGCCTTCCTGCCATTGCGCCTCAAGGACTGGCCCTAACATTTTGTTGGTATCTCCTACTAGTTTCAGATTACTTGTATTATTGCAGGAATCCCCTGTCGTTGTGTCTCGGTAGGAGGGGATCTCCCCTGCTCCCCCTCCCCCACGTTCCTCCTTTGTCATTCCGACCTTGTTCCAGGCCTCTTGGTTTACAACTTTGCAGATGTCGTCAGATTTTTGGGTTCACGGTTTAGTTTAGCTCATGGCTGCCTCTCCATTAGGGTTGCAGAGCTTCTCAATTTATCTGCATATCCAAATTTTGAATTAGTCCACAACTTTGAAAACAACACATAAAACATTGTTTAAAACATTGTTTATTCAAAATAGGTCATTACAAATTCCCCATAATTGATAAATTTGATCCATGAATGTAAATTTTTATAATGGTATTTGTTATCATTTTGCATCTCATTATATTTATAAGTCTATCTATTTTGGAGCAAGGCTTCAATATTTTAGTTTAGTTACAAAAAAATATTAGGTAAATGGTAGTGATTTACCCTTCAAAAAAATATTATCAAATATTTTTTATAATATTCTAGATTTATTCAAAACTTAGTTTTCTTTGGTTTTTTTATTAAATTGATTAAATAAAAAATGTCCTATCAATATGTGCATATAATTATGAGTTATGGTTTTTTTGGTATGTGGTATGTTGTATTAGTAAGACATGATATTGCTACAAAGCCTACTTTAGGTTACTAATATTTATAGTAAAATGGAAGTGAATCTCCATGACTTAGAATCTTATTACATGTTTTTCTAAAATATATATCTTACATATTAATTTTTTTATAATAATTAATTAAAAAAAATTAATTTTTTTGTGAATCAAAATATTTTCATTAATTCTTCAAAAAAATAAAGAATATAATCTTGAGATACCCCTCTCTCTCCACTTCACTCTAACTATATATGTTAGTGAGGAGAGCAGTGCTAAAACATAGAATATATTGTCATTTTTTACATGGATCCAATAGACAGAAAATCCAAATAGCCCAAATCACTTCCTGAACGAAAAAACAACTAACAGATTGAATTTCAAGGGAGAGGATATCGTCCATGAGAAACACTCGAGGCCATAGGAGGGCCATGACCTTCAAGAATGTGGAAGTCAATATGAGCAATAAATACCTCTATATAGTCAATTCACTCACTCGTTCATTATTGACTTTGGCAAGAGCTAACTAGCCTGCCATAGGGCATTAAATGACTGCTTAGCTGCATGCCCTTTAACTTTATAACACACCCCATTATTTTTCATTTATCTCGTTATGCGCGCGGGTGTGTTATAAAGTTAAAAGGCATGCAACTAACGAGTCATTCAATGCCCTATGGCAGGCTGGTTAGCTCTTGCCATTCACTTCTACGTCGAAAATGTCCCTGTGACTGTACTAGATATCATTTATGTATGCAATAGTCTCATTATTGTCATTGTACCTATGATGATGGATGACCTCTAAACTAGCCTAGATATCATGTAGTTGTTCGACTCTAGTGGCTAGCGTAAGTTGTTGCTCCACACATCTCGGCGATTGGCTCAAATGTGAGCAACTTCTCCCTCCATGTCTACACCCCACGCGAGATCGTTGTTCATCACCTCTACCCAATGGACCTCCTCCATAGGTTATCCATGAGGTCCTTCTCCTCACCAAGAATGCCTAGGCTATCCTAATATATCCACTAGGTCATCACAAAGAAAGCGACACAGAACTTATGCTCACGATTTCGGCTATTCGAGCCCTCTCGAGGGGCGTCGAGCGTAACTACCATATACCGCAATGACCATGGGAACTTCCAAAACACCAATTGTAAATCAAATTAACATTGTCACCCAAAGATGAGTCCTTTTTCGGAGCCTCCTATAAAGAAGGGCCACTCAATTTTGCCCAAAACAAAAACTTGTCGTAGAGCAACCCCCTCCCAAGAAAGCAACAAAACCAAGATGACAAGACACTAGCAGAATGCATAAAACAAAGAGTAATTAGAGCTAAAAGGAGATCCCTCACTTACTAGCTTTCCATTGATTACTTAGTAGCTATGCCCAAGGCTGAACTTTTCAACTTAGAATATCATCGCAGAAGCTTCATCCAATGTTCTAGGAACACATTGCTTTACCCATAAATCCGCTCAATAGATCCCATACCACCCTAAAAGTCCCTCGAGCAAGCACTGTACTGTAAAGCCAACATCCCTCGATACAAAGCTACCAGGCATGCATCAGTGAAAATCCTATACACTCTTAGCCTTAGCAAAACCGGTCACCCTACTGCCCGTGCAAAGAAACCAAATGTTGATAAAACCATTGACCTACCTTGATAAAAAGGAAGCTTCATCTTCTTGAGACTTCAAAGTAGATGGTGCACCTTAACACACGTATCATGTATCATTGTTTCGCCCACTAAGAGCTAGACTTCATAGGCCCCATTAACCAACTCCATCACAATACTTCAAAATAAAAATATAATTTAATTAACTTTCATAATTTTTTTAACTATATGAAATATAATATAAAATAAATATTTTAATACTTAAACCAAAGATATTAATTTATATTAATTTCCTTTGTTACTATACCCATTATTCTGGTTTGTTCTCTCCTTACAAATAACTTTCTAAATAACGATATCTTCTAATTACATATTTTAACCATTTTTTATGATTATTTACTCATTATTACCATTAACTCTTTGTATTATTACCTTTTAGCTATTTGCAAAACTTATTTGATTCACAAAATAGTGAATTAAAATTTATTGAAAGCGCCCGAGATCAACGATTATATGTATATCTATAGTGATATGGTTTACAAAATACTTAGTTAAAATCTCCTGTTGCCTGGACGGAATTCCTAGATTTATAACTATTGTAGTTATTGTTATTCTTCGCTCTCATTTTCATTACAAAGGATTTGTTCATGTATTTTTATCTCATCATGCTTAGAAGCAAAATTATCGTTAAAAATTAAAATGTCTAATAAGTCTTCTGATAATGAATTTCCTTATTGTTAAGAATTATTTTCATTATGATATGGTTAGTGGCTTTTCTGTCTAACGATTTTTCTCATTTTTAATAATGGTTTTAATTATTGGTAATAATTTTTTCAGTTTTAGGTGTAATGCATATCGTTCACGCTTTAATAAAAAATAACATCGTTTTAGCTAGAAAATAGTCTAATGATTGTTATTTGTTATTATAGTTGTTATATGGATAAGTGTATTTCTTATATTTGTTTGTATGGTATTTAAATTTTTCTACTTTATATTAATTTGTTTTTGACTAACAATTTATGAGGCTTCTCAATAGTTTAATATTAGGGTTTTAATTTTTATTAATATTGAAATTTATTTATTTGTAAGGTGATTGGTTGAGATTTTATTATTGATTGTTTAGTAACTTCCATTTCTATTAGTTACTAAAAAAATAAAATTCTTACATAAGGTGCAGATATATCAAGTTTAATTACATATTTTAATAAATTTAATTATAGACATACATATATATATATATAGATATATGTATTTTAATACAAACAATATTAGTTAATCATACCTTTTGTGATGACATTCAACAATATAATATTTTATTAGTTGTTTTATTTTTTGGATGAAATCTGTCTTTGTTACTTTCTTGTTTCATTAAACTATATTTAAGCTATGTTGTAGGTACTAGCTACTATGTAACCCTTGTTTTAGCTCACTATCTATATAGGTTTGTATTTTGAGATATTTCTCCAAAGGTGTTTTCTTTTGTACATTGCAAACATATATTTAATTTAATCAGTAGATATCTATTTGAAATATGGATTAAACATGGACCCTGAGGGATCCAACTTCTTCACTTGCAAATTTTGTTATTAGTAAACATCTTTTAAATGTTTTGTACATGTTTTTTTCTTTTTTAAATTTAATTTCAACTTTAATGATTGACTAAAAGCTTTACACATCATATTAGGCTGTAAAATATACCTTTCAACTCAATAATTAATTTGAAATTAAATTACTGCATTTAATATTTTCCCTAATAATCAGTCAACTCGCTCAAATCCACAAAAATAACCATAAGAGCCACTAATTCGATCTCGCTCAAATCCACAAAATAACCATAAGAGCCACTAATTCGATATGCTTGGAATGGTGGTGGCGGATTAATTCATCATATCCCCTCCAACCCATGGCCTCCTGACCTCTGACTTTGCATATGCACTTTGTATGGTGACTTTGCATCTTGATATGGAGGTTGATAAGCAGTTTGCAAGTGGTCATTTGATATGGAGGTTGATAAGCAGTTTGCAAGTGGTCATTTTTCTGTGGCAGAAGGAAATAGCAACCAGGAGAAAATTCCTCCTTTTTTTCTCTTCGTTTTTGGTCCTTGTCTTGGTGTTCCCTCGTGAGAGGAAGGTACTCCAAGATATCACCAGCTTCATCACGTCCTCCACCATTAGTAATGTAAGCATTCAATCTGCTCCATTTCGATTAGTCTCTCCTATCATTATCATATGGTTGTTCAACTATTTTTTCTAGGACTCTTTTCCGGGAAACACCATCGCTCTTTGCGGCAGAAGTGTGACCGCTCTAGAATTTGGTGAACACATATCTAGTAAAAAGAGAAAGGCTTGAGATCTATTAGGTGAGGGTGTCATTTTGAGTACAATTAGTCTCCACAGAAATGAAAGATCAGGACTGATAAAGAGGTTCATATATAGAATACAAAATCTTATTGGCAATTAGTGAAGCAAAGAAGAGCCATTATTTGTAACTGATTTTTTTTTGTTCTCAAAGGCCATCTCTTAGTTCAAGGCCAGAAGACCTGAGCGAGTAATACTGAGTTTGGATTGAACACGATTTAAGCGGAAGATCTCAAAGTAAGAGGGATTAATTCATTTATTACATGTTTTTATAAGATATAAATGAAATTGCACATGCTAGTAACACTTACTATATTTTGATCTTCAAATCGCATTGGGCCTTCTCTTTGTTCATTGTGATTATGGTGATGCAAACCCAATTAGGTTATTGGCAAAACCGTCGGTCTTGTAGCCATAAATTAATAAATTATGTTATTTTAAGTAATTATTCTTTAAAAAAGTTGCTGTAATATATAACCAATGTAAATAAAAATAGGAAAAACAAAAATTTTAAATGATGAAATGTAAACTATTATTGAAATTAGAATATTCAAATTAAATGTTTATATATATTATGAAAATGTTTATAATAATTTTAAGTTAAAAATATGATCAAAAGAATTATATAATGAAATTAGTATAGATTTATCTTTAATAAAGCCTAAGTTCCTTTCATGCATTGTTGGATTTCTTTTAGCTATTTAGAAGGGTTTAGTATTTGAAAATTTGAATTTTCCTAACTTGTTTATGGTTTCTTATGTAATGTGGTTGTGCATGTGCTATATATGCTTATCCTATATCAACCATATTATTAATGTGTTTGTGCTAGTTAATATAAATTTTGATATTCTCGTTAATTGTTTAAATAATATGTCAACATAGTTTATGTTATTTGAATAATCTATTAAACTATTAGATATATCAAATAAGAGTGATAGTTGCATAGTAGTATAATCTCTACCTATTTTCACAATTATCGATATGTTGGTGCAATTAAGCCAATGTGGGGTGCACATTTTTTTGTTATTTGAGAATTATTTGTTTCTGCAATCATTTTAACAATTTGTCATTATTCTCTCATACACACATCTTCAATACATCTCCACTCTATAGACGACTTCTTCCACACAGGAACTAGTTTGCACAATTGTGTTACTACATTTGTTCTTTCTCTCACGCTTGCATACCCAATGTTATCAATTATTTTTGTGTCACTCGCTATCATTACAAATATTTCATGGTAGTTAGAGAAGCCTACAAAGGGGGGAATGTGTGTGGAGATGCGGAATTAGGCAAGTTCTCATAAAGAGGAACATGTGGAAGAGACATACACACTATTTCACCTTCCAAACCTCCGCCACAACACTTCTAAACAACAATTTCACTTGATAGATTTGTATATTTGGTGGAGGATTTTCTATAAGATGTTTAGAAATGGATGGTTGTTTTGTTTGTGGTTCTTTTCGTTGATAAAGTTCCAATTGGTTTATGTTACTACAGGTTAATTTCCAGTACAGTAACTTTCAATTTCATACATTTGATGCAATCTCTTATGTTATGTATTTATTAATTTGCATGCAATTATATGGAGAGTGTGGGAGAAAGGTCGGGCCAAAAAAGATATGCAAGGGAATTTGTGAAATAGTCAAAGCGATAACAAAATGTTTCTTCTCTAGCAAATGACTCTGCCAAGTTTTCCTTTCATGTAAACATCAAGTCGATAAAGTATACTACTAGGCCACACCTCGATAAGCATAGTACAAGATGAAATTATTTCTATAAAATGCAACCCAGACTTTACCATTGGAAGTTAGAACATATCACATGTTTATCTTGATTTTTTGTCTCAAATTTCGTTGGCATGAATGTTGTGCTATATCATTGGGCATAAATAAAGTTAATGTTTGGGTAATGAGAGTCTAATTAATTAGAAAAGGAATGGCATACATTTTGTTAATTGGTGATAGAGGGTTGGTGTTGCAAAAGCTTTGATTTCTCGATGTATTGTGTGATGAGATAACAATAGATACAACATGGATTAGGAATTAGTTTCCCCTTGATTCTAGTGTTTTGGGGAAAATTGATGGAAGAATGAATGATCACGAATTGGAAAGATACTGAGGATTTTCATAATACTTTGTGAAGGTTGGTTTTCTTATTGCTTTTTATTACATGCATTTCCTTTTTGTTAGTCATATGCGTTTTCTCAATTGACCTTGTACAGGGGGATTCAGATGATGGTAAGTGAACCATTAATGACTCTTTAGTTTCTTAATTCAATGTTTTGGTTCTAATACTAAAAAACTCATCAAGGAAATGACAAGACCTACCTGTTTGTTTTCATGGGAATACAATATATTTGTATTTTGCAGTGAGTATTATATTGGTCACTGTAGCTAAGAAACTCATACTGTTCTAGGTTTATTTACAGACTTTTTATCTAATTTATACAGGTCCAACTGTACTCTAAATAAAGAGGTCATTTCGTGATACTAATAACAAGTTGTACAATTGGATTGATGCCACGTCAAATTTCCATTGCTCCTAGAGCGGTGTTACATGTGATAATCTCACCTTCAATGTGGTTGCACTCTATGTTGGCCGTTGTTTTTCCCTGAGAATTCGTCTTATAAGATGATACCAATAGACAATGCTATAGTATTGGAAATAAGAATGTTGATATTGGGAATTTATTCTTTATTTTTTCTAGGCCATATTTTTGTGAGTTTTGATTGAATCTCTACTTCACACGTTTGAATTTGCTCGCATTTCTACCATATAGGATCCTTTCTCAACTAAATCTCAGAGGATAAATTTCACTGGTCATTCGTAATCTGAAAAATCTATAATCGATGTAGGAGAATCCATAGGTCTAATGTATATATTTTTTAAGTTGTTTGGGTTTCCATTTAAGTTTATTATTACAATACAGGGTATATGGAGCAGGTATTTATAATATTACGAAGTTTTTAGTTAATTCATTGTGTTGTGTACGTAATGACCTCAAAATAAATGGTTTGTCTATCCAAATTCCTTACGAGATTTGTGATTGGTCTTCTTTGAAAATCAACTGAATTATTCTTTCTTGTTTTATGACGATAGGCAAGATTCAAGATTATTTCTTCACACAGTGGAGGCGTCATTTCAAAGATTTATACCTATAAAAAAAATCATAATCGCCTGCAAGTGGGTTTATGCAGATTTGATCATATCCCAACACTCAAAGTCTGGTTGAAGTTTACTATATTACTAGTTATATGGATAAATTCGCTTAAATCTAGATTATGGTAGACACAAACATATATTATTTGATTGACATATTACATTAACATTGTTCTTGTTTGGTGTTCATGTTTCTGATTATACCAAATCATCTGCAATACTTCATTCTTAATTTAATCATATGTGATATAAATGAAAGAAGATTCCAAAAAATTGAATGGAAAAACTAAGTCGATAATCACTTGACACGAGTAGGAGGAATCCAAAACGAATCACATAAAGTAATATGTACAAATAAATTTGTATGTATTTCTATTTATTTCACCGCATTGAAAGATACACTCCTTTATCAATAACATACACCGTAAATGAGGGTTGTGCTTCGTGGAGAAATCATTGTAGTACTAACTTCAATTGATATCTCAACCAAATAATTTGGTGTTCAGAGAAAGGGAGTGAAGGGTGTAAAAAAGAAATGGTGTATCAGGACTTTTTGTCACTTGCTCTGCACACACTTTTTCTTACACTCTCTCTTTGCATGAAACGGTATCCAGATAATTATAATACATATACTAATAAGTAGCGATATCCAGTGCTTTGGTTTCTTGATCAGAAAAATATATTTATTTATATTCATTATGTAAGAGGTAGATACAATGGTAGTTAGGGCATTAGGAATAGAGGAAGATATTCAAATCACAACATATCGAGATAAATTTGATTCATTTGTTGACCTAGTGCCAAAGTGTAGGTGTGTGAAGAATGGTGAAGTTATTTGTCAGAGTGGAAATGGATTTTTGTGGAGGTGTGGAGTTGTTTTTCTACTCTTCTGCAATGTATTTCAAACCTATTTCTCAATATAATCCAATGCATTGGAAATAGGAATAATTTTCTAGTGCAACAATATTGACACTCACTTTCATTTGTGAAATATTGAAAGTTATGTCGGAAGTAATGGGGAAAGCTAAAATTAGATTGTTGTTGTTATGATGATGATAGGTTTGAGACTCTAATCTTAGACTTCATATCCTAATATCTAGGTAATAGTTGAAACCATCCACTTAATGTGAAAGCCTATATATTTGAGGCTCATCTCACTCAATGTAACAAGGGGACTTGTATGAGTGTTTGTACACTCTCCGTGTATCTCACGGGGAGAGTCATTTAGACATTTAGTTAATATTTTCGGATTTTAAACAATCTATGTTTAGCTTTCTCCATTACTTCCAACACTCCCTCTTAATGGAGAAAGGGTAATGAACAATAACATATGCCTACTAGTCTAGTCTCAGCTAGGCTTACAATTAAAACATGAAAAACTTAATAACAAAGGTTTTCATTTTGGTGTTTTTGCTTGAGAGTCCATGATTGTTTATCTTGAGTCGAGGCTTCATATTCACTTTCCTTGCCATGAGGTAGTGATGTATCTTCACTTCATTTCTTCCTCACTGATGGAAACCTTGAATTCTTATTCTCGCCCTTCTCAAAATTATTTTCCCTCTCACTACCTCTAGTGTCAACCATCTAAACTTCAACTATGATGTCTTCATCATTCATTGATGTAACATCTGCACACAGAGAAATATTAATGAGATCATCAATCTTTAAATTCTCTCCAGCTTTGTCTTCTTCTCCCATGTCTTTGCAATCAGCTTCATGTGGCTCGTTCAATTGATCTTCAACACTTTTTTCCTCTTTACACCCTTCTTGAAGATCAGCTCGTGTGTCATCAATCTCACGATCTTGCACAGTAAATTGTGCCTCTTGATTCTCGTGATCATCAACAGAACCACATTGTTTTTCTAAAATTTCTTCTGACTCGAACATACTACTCATGCTAATTCCAAATGCCCAAATGAAAAAAGCATAATCATCAAAATCAAAAATATCTGAAAATATAAACATGTTGGTAAAGTCCAGCTTATCTTTCTTTATCTTGCTTTGACATTTATTTGTCTTGTAATGAGCTCTAGCAACCCGGTTACCACATAGGCAGGAAACTTCTCCCTTTGGCAGCTCTTCAACTATAGAACCTTATAGACTGTGGCTTATGTGCCACTTAGGTCTTAGTGCCCTTATCTCTAGCGACAAGCAACAAAACAACCTCTTACAAGCTGGAAACTCTATCAATATCTAATTTTGATGTATGTAATTAGCAATTTCAGATAACACATATTTCTGAAGATGGATTCAAATCAACAAGGACTTCTTCATTTTCATTGTGGCATATAATAATTTAAAAGAAAATTTACCCAATTGATTTTGGATGATTTTGGAATCTCGTTAACCTACAACTTGAGTTTCTCAAAAAATTAAATTTATAGGACAAATTTGCTAGATGATGTTGACAACAATATTAGATCTTTGCTATCCAGATGCTCCCTCTGCGGCCTAAGAAAGAATCACACGTCCTCTGTGGACTACTACACTTAGCACTCCACCAAAGGATTGCCCTTCCTTTGGGATCGTAGAAATTGTAATGTTTTGCCAATGAAAGGCCATCCAAAAGTTCCAATGGCACCTTCGTCTAACATGTATGCACAACAGCCAGGAAGGAATGAAATATGAAACGAAAGACAACTAAACAAAATCCTTTGATTCAATTATATACTGCCCAACATATTTATGTAGTGCTATTTAGTGCCTCCAAAAATCCATTTTGTCTCTACTCATTGCGTAGGTATTCGATGAAGTTGGCGTAATTTTTCATGCAATGGCTTCCTCCACTGAGGATGGAGAGAAAACAACAATCCTCCTGCGGCCTCCAGGCAACATGGCTTCACCTTGTTCATATCTACGTAGGTAGGGAACGCCCAGCGAGGACCAAAAATTTCAGCTTCCAACACACTTGCTTCAAAGGCCTCCATGCCAGAGCTGGCCTCGATCAAGTGATTTTTTCCTCCCTCCTTGAGCACGAGCAGATCTCCCACACAGTTTACGTAGGGCTCCAAGCAACACGACCTCCGATATACAAAAATGAAAGGAGATCAGATGCTTCTCTGTGGGTACTAGGTAGAACTGCGCTCAGCTCAGTGAAATATCACTCCAGAATAGGTGTGTCGATGAGGGACGAACACTAATTTGCGCCGCAGTTCAATCAAGGAAAATGCACGGATCAAGCATGTTTCCCCTTTGACCACGCCACAGCTGCCACAACTCGCAGGCTTTCAGAAACAAATCACGCAACTTTGTTCCTCATAGGGCCAGTGCTATTTACCATGGCAGATTCACGACGATCTTCGCGATTGTATTTCATAGATTCGCGATGGTCAGAAAAATAAAAACACGGGTAGTATCACAATGGGATCGATGCGATTTTCCCTCAAACGGATGCGACAATTTCGCCTCAGATGCACCTAGAAAATCCTTCACTTAGCATATAGGTTCCTTCATTCTGTAGCCCTGATAGCATGTTAAAAAGTGATGTTTGAATTAATAAAAAGAATTCACTAGTCAGCTCTATAAAAGAGAGTTTGAATCAAGAAAGTATGTCTCTCGGTAACATTCTACATACTCAGTTTACATCACACATTATATAGCAATCATAGATTAGGGAAGTTAGAATCATACCCTAAGAAATAGAAACTAATTCCTATCTTGAGATACCGTGAATCACTTGACTATTCTAAGATATTCTCCATTGTCTCTAACAAATTAGAGCATCAACTTCCTCATAATATCCAAAAACAAAACCATGAACAAACTATTGAGAAAAAGATAGTGTTTTTCCTCATCCAACATAATTCCTAAATCCTTCCTAGAATATTTAGAGAATAAGGTGGAACGCAATCCCCATTCACCATTGCATTTGTTTTGTACATTTCACTAGTCCTTACAATGACATTATGTCTCACTAATATGGTTCCAGCCTTCAACCTATATAGCATTTAGGCCACATCGTAACACTAATAATGCATGAAAAAATTCATCCTTGCTTTAACATATATGATGTGCCTTTAGGGAATAGGTTGCATAAAGGCTTAGTACTTTAATTCCTACCAGATTCCTAAATTATAAGTCATCCATTACTAAATAGAATAATCATCATTGTTGTTTTCCTATTAGAAATGGTCCCATATAACTAAATGCATTTCCACATTAAAAATAATATTATATAATTAAATGTGCTCAATGCTTCATTTATGCATTCTGCACAACTCTCTCTACCGTGAAATGATTTGTAAGCGATTTGTCACAAGATTTAATAGAAATTGGCTATGATTTGACTTGATAATATATGAGATTTTTTTATTTTTATTTTAGAGAAATATTTATAAATAAAAAACAACTTTGTCTAAATTTATTATTATAAGAGCAGTGGGAAATGGATTTCCTAAATTGTTTAGAAAATGGGTTTTTTCAAATAAAAAATCTCTTATTACTGAAAAGCATTGAATAAATTTTGAGTAGACTTGTCAGATAAAAGGTGACATAAATTTAAAGAATAATGTAGAAAATTCAATAACTTTAACTTAGTAATTTTCAGTTACAACATAGATTTTGAGAGGAACCCGACCACTCTTGTGACCACAATAGTGCATGATGAACCTCATGGAGCCCACCCAACAACAAGATGAAAGGCATCCAGATAATACTCTCATGATCACCTAATGACCCTCGCACATCAGTGCCAAATAATCATTGTAATCACTACATCAATATCCTCCATCAATGGGAGAAAACTATAGCACACCTATATGAGAAGAAAGCCATCAGTACCAAACAATCATCCCAATCACTAAATCAATACCCACCATCAATGTGAGAAAACTATACCACACCTATATGAGAAGCAAGCCACCAACCACACCTGAAATTATAAGTATATTCCTTGAAGTCTTCCTATTTGACCTGTTTGTTTTCTTTGTTGGTTTATAGATTGTCATTGTAATAGTTGGCGACCGATGCAGACAGAGATCTAGTTTCCTGAATTTCTGACACTTTCTCACCATTCTCCCCTCTGGAAGCTCAACAGGCTTCGTCCTCTTAGTGTTGTTTGGTTGTTAACCCTTCCTTTCTCTCTAGTGGGTCAACAATCCTCCCTTGACTAAGGGTCACGACCCTTTTTATAACTCTCAAAACCAATAATCCACACTTCACCCTTTGATCAATTCCTCTTCGCATTGAAACTTTATGCACCTCTCATGTCGGCACCCTTTACAACCATTACATTAACTCTTGTTAACTTTATACTGCACACATATATATAGCCCCACTCTTTATGCCTTGATCCTTTGGAATAATTCATAACCCCATCTGTAGAGCTTTATTTCATTATAAACCTCTTATAACGGAAATCCTTCATAAACTACCCTTTTAGCTTTCCCTCTGCCTTCACACTTTTCTCGAGACTCCACTTTATCACAATCAGGCTTCGGGAGTTCCACGAGCCCTTTACAATTCACGCTTTTTCATCCACCGATCAAATTAACATATCAGATTCCACTATAATATAAACTGTGTCAATATTCTATTAAGTTCACTCGGCTTCAGACTTCAAACAACATCATGCTTGCATTCATTCCATTATTGGGTCCGCTCCATATCGCATGTCGCACTTCACTATGCCAAGGGTCTCACATCTCTCCTATAGAACATTTGTGATGCGATCGTTGATCGCATCGGACATCACACGTCGCACATCCCTGTAGCCCAAAGCTCATTCCTATCCGATCAAACATAGGGATGAATCCTCCACCGTTGATCTATGCATCCGATCCAACGGTCAGTGCTACATTACACTTCACTATTCCCTTTGGCTGGTTCGTCTGCACTGGGGATAAGTTGCGATGCGATGCTCCCTTGCAATTTAATCTTGTCCATCGATCTCCCAGATCCAACGGCTCCTATGCATCAATTCTTTACTTCTCCTCTCTTCTATTCACTTTAGTTTTATGCTATTTCTTTACTTTGGCTATGGTTGTGGGTTTCTCCAATGGCCCTCATCCTTCTGTTGTTCCACTGTGCGACTCTCTCCTGAGCTTCACTTTGTGAGTTATTTGATCACGATTATTTGAACATTACTTTGGTTCTTTAAATGGTTTCAATGACTCTCCACGATCCTCTATCTCGTTCTCTCCTCTACGTTCTGCTTGGACTCTCCCCTGGCCCAACTCGCCTCATTGTTCCTCTAGAACAATCCTCAATTTCTCTACTAGTATAACGAACCAGTTCTCCTCTTGATTCCTCAATTCTTCAATAGGAATCCACACAGTCTCCTCTATGTTCTTTCTCTCAGAGTCTTCTACTTTGTTCATGTCGTCTCCTCCTCTATATTCCTAAGCTCTGTCTGTGCTCTTATTTAACCTGCACATATATCGGTTAGATTCACAGAGAATATCATCAATGTCCTTCTATGGATAAATCAGCACATAAAAGGAAATACATAGTCACAGTGATTCAACTACTCTTTTTATTAATAATGCACTGATATAGTTGACTTCGGCCTTATTTAGATTCAGTCGGCCCTCATGCTCCTCTTAGACACTCTCTCTATAGGCTTCCGCAACTCTCCTTTTTCTCTAATGTCTCCTCCCTATCTACTTTCTTACTTAGAGGCTCACAATTTATACATTTGGCATCAGTTACTCAATTGACCCCTGATTTCACTCCTGTTCTCCTTTATTTCAGGAATAGTTACAACACATCACCATGACTAATCAATGTCTATTCTAATCATTCAAAGCCTAAATATTTACATTATTTCCTACTCAGGAACCTATTTTCTTGAAAACACAAGACCACTTATGTCTACTAAATTACATTGGTTTTCTTGGGCTGAATGCTCCTGCATCAGACTCCCAAGCTTGAAAACATTCATGATCTCCTAATCATGTGTTCTCATATGATAATAGGAAACCTCCAACGTCCCAAGCTTTAGTTCGTAGATGTCCAAATCCTCTTCTCCTTTGTTGTTATTTCATGCCTGTTGTCTTCTATTTCATTCTCCTTTCTTTTCTTCCCTTCTCAATCAGCTTCACCTCCTGATTGACCACTCCTTCTATCATCATCATCCTTCATCTGAGTTGCTTCATCATTAGCTCCCAGAGTTATTCTATCTCCAAGCCTAGCACATCTTTGGTCTGGTACACATCTTCTCTTTCTATGGTCTTCAGATTTTTCTTGCTTTCCTCCAACTTCTGCATCTTCATTCTTTTCTCTTCCATGGCTTCTTCTTCTTGCATAAAATCTTCCTCAACATCTGAAACAAAATCTGCATTAAGAAACCAATTATTATAGTAAGAAACATAAGGCCTTGGTTGCTCTTCTCTCCTTGGCAACCATTCAGCTTGCCGCTATGTTCTCTCCCCTTCTATCAGCACATCTGTATGTTGTTTCGAATTCTCAGCAGAATTCATGAGACTGTCAATTAGCCTCTCCTCCACATCATCTCTTTCGATTATGCCTCCCTGCCTTTGTTCACAGTAGTGAAATTCTTCTTCCTTAGCCTGTTGTAGTTAACTCTTCTTTAAAATTGTTTGATTCTTAATGCCTCCCTTTCATCCTTACCCTCTTGTTCTTTAAGAACCTCCATATCGTCTTCAAACAATCTATGTCCTTCCCGAATGAAATTCATTGGATCATTTCTTTGGGACAACATTTCTTCAGTCTTGACTAGAATAAGATTGACATCTTCCTCCTCTATGACAGCTTTAACAGATTTTAGATTCTGCTGCTTCTCTCTAACAAACTCTAAAGTTTTTTCATCCTCGTGTCATGTACCTGCAATCATCCACAAATTACTAATTTTAAAATCATAAGACCTGGTAGTCTTACTAGAGTCTTCAATCATCACATTTCCTTGCTACTTTGAGTCTTCTACGTGATTTGGCTCCTCAGGCTCAAATTCATCTCCTTCCTTCACAAGGAATGGTTCTTGTCTTGTAAGAGCTCTAACTATTAATTTGTCAATGAGTTCTTTCTGCTATAACAACTCAATACTTTCCTCATTTGAGAGGTCTTCTTCTTCATAATCTACTCTAGAGTAAATTTTATCCCCTAAAACACATTGCTCCTCATACTTCAGTTCAAGAGCTCTATTCATCTTCACTTCAGAGTATTCATCTTCTGTAAGATACTCCACCATGCTTTCGACAGCTTCACAATATTGTCTATCCTCTCCTATGCATCCTGCAAGCACACAAAAACTATTAGGTTCAACAACACAAGGCCTGATGGCCTTATACATCAGTTCTTCATCTTTGATCAACATCTCCTCATGTTGTTTTGAACTATCCCAATAGTCCATGAGATCTTCACCTGATCTCCATTCTTTTTCTTCAATGTAGTCTTCACTTTCTCCCAGAATTTCTCCATGTTCTAGTTCACAAATGGACTCCTCCATTTCCAACTCAACTTCCTTGAGTTTTTCCCTCAGCCACTTTACTCTCCTTTTTTGTAGCCTTCTCTGCTTCTCATGCCACTTCACTGGCCTCTTCCTTAACACCCAACCTTGTCTTTGTTTTTCTTCTATCCGCATTGTTAACACATCAAGTTCTTTTCTTATCTCAGCCAACTCCTTGTCAATCTCCTCTTGACTCAGTCTCTTGCCATCTGCTTTGGCATTATACTTCTCATATCTTCTAATGTGGCTTCTCTCTAAACCCCTGATATGAATATCAGCAGTCATCTTCTTCTCCTCTCTCTTCATGAGCTCCTCACTCATCTGCAACAAGCCTCTACAACAACTAGTCCTCCTCACTACAATCTTACCTCACTAAGCTCTTCTCACTCAGTCTTTTGGTAAGCACATGTCCTCTGTCTGGAACCTCCTCTTGAGCAACACCTTTTCTCCTTCTATGCTTCTACAATGTCTCACTCTCTCTTGAGAACACTTCAATTGTCCTCTCTGTCCAACCTCTTGTTGGATTCTTTAGGTTCACTACCACTTCTCCTTCATAGTGTTTTTCCTTACTCTACCTTCAAGAACACATCTAGTTCTCCTCTCACAGCTTATCTTGATGTCCTTTGCTAAGATGCTTCACCTAGAACCACAATCTTCAATTTTAGTTTGAAATAAAACACACTATCTTACCTCCAAGATCTATGTATGATCTTGTTCTCCCATTCTTCTGCACTTTGAATGGATTGTCCTCTGTTTGGTCTCCAAGTCCTCTTTCCTTCAGAACTTGTAAAAAGAAATCTTTCTCTCAATTTTCTTCAAGGAATCCTCTATTCTTGTCTACTCCAAGCCTCTGCTAGAACTACTACAATCTCCCAGGAACTTCAAAAGTTCCCCCTACAATCTTTTGTTCTAGTCTTTATCATTCATTTACTGCTATAACTCTCATTCCTCTATGCTCCTTCACTTTGCTTCAATATGCAAAATATCATTCAACAATTAACTTATGCACATTACCTTCTTTTGTATGCAAACTCCTTTTCGCAGGAAATCTTTCCCCGCTCTGATACCACTTGATGCAGACAGAAATCTAGTTTCCCAAATTACCTATTCTTTCTCACCAATCTCCCATTTGGAAGCTCAACAGGCGTAATCCTCTTAGTGTTGTTTGGTTGTTAACCCTTCCTTTCTCTCTGGTGGGTCAACAATCCTCCCATGACTAAGGGTCATGGCCCTTTTTATAACTCTCGGAACCAATAGTCCCCACTTCACCCTTTGATCAATTCGTCTTCGCATCGGAACTTTACACACCTCTCATGTCGGCACTCTTTACAACCCTTCTGTTAACCCTCATGAACTTTATACTGCACATATATATATATATAGCCCCACTCTTTATGTCTTGATATAATTCATAACCCCATCTATCGAGCTTTATTTCATTGTAAACTGCTTATAATAGAAATCCTTCGTAAACTACCCTTTCGGCTTTCCCTCTGCCTTCACACTTTTCCTGAGACTCCATTTTATCGTAGTCAGGCTTTGGGAGTTCCATGGGCGCTTTACAATTCACCCTTTCGCATTCATCGATCCGATTAACATATTGGATTCCACTATAATATAAACTGCATCAATATTATATTGAGTCTCCTCCGCTTCGAACTTCAAACAACATCACGCGTACATTCATTCCCTCCACTCCATATCGCATGTCACACTTCACTATGCCAAGGGTCTCACACCTCTCCTATAGAGCATTTGTGATGCGATCACCGATCGCATCGAACTTCACACATCGCACATCCCTGTGGACCAAAGCTCATTCCTCTCCAATGAAACATAGCGATGAATCCTCCACCATTGATCTATGCATTTGATCCAATGGTCAGTGCTACATTGCACTTCACTATTCCCTTTGGCTAGTTCATTCGCACTAGGGATAAGTTGCGATGCGATTCTCCCTTACAATTTAATCCCGTTCATCAATATTCCAGATCCGATGGCTCCTGTGCATCAATGATTTACTTCTCCACTCTTCTATTCACTTGAGTTTTATGCTATTTCTTTACTTCGTCTATGGTTCTGGGTTTCTCCAATGGCTCTCGTCCTTCCATTGTTCAGCTGTGTGACTCTCTCTTGAGCTTCACTTCATGAGTTCTTTGATAACGATTATTCCAACATTACTTTGGTTCTTTAAATGGTTTCAAGGACTGTCCACGATCCTCTATCTCGTTCTCTTCTCTACGTTCCACTTGGACTCTGCCTCAGCCCAACTTGCCTCGTTATTCCTCTAGAATAGTCCTCAATTCTCCACTGGTATAACGAACCGGTTCTCCTCTTGATTCCTCAATTCTTCAATAGGAATCTACACAGTCTCCTCGGTGTTCTTTCTCTCAGAGTCTTCTACTCTGTTAACGTCTTCTACTCCTCTATATTCCTCAGCTTTGTCTATGCTCTTTTAACCTAAACATACATCTGTTATATTCACACAGAATATCATCAATGTCCTTCTATGGATCACTTAGGGCATAAAAGGAAATACACAGTCATAGTAATTCAACTACTCATTTTATTAATAATGAACAGCTACAACTGACTTCGACCTGATTTACATTCAGTTGGCCCTCATGCTCCTCTTGGAGACTCTCTGTATAGGCATCTATGGCTCTCCTCTATCTCTAATTTCTCCTCCATATCTACTTTCTTACTTAGAGGCTCACAATTTATATATCTGGCATCAGTTACTCAATTGACCCCTAGTTTCACTCATGCTCTCCTTTATTTCGAGAATAGTTACAACACCTCACCATGACTAATCATGTCTATTCTAATCACTCAAAGCCTAAGTATTTACATTATTTCCTACTCACGAACCTATTTTCTTGAAAACATAGACCCCCTATGTCTACTAAATTACATTGATTTTCTTGGGTTGAATGCTCCTGTATCAAGGACTCTATGTTTCACTTCATTGGTGTATCAACCACCACTGGAATAACTAGACCTCCCACCAAGGATGAATTTGAGGTGAAATTGAGTTAAAGAAAGGATACATTTCATAATGAATAGCGCACCCTTTTCTCAAAACTATATCTCTTTCCCTACTAGGAATTATTGACAAAATAAAATTGATTGCACTTAATATTTTCATTGGATTCTCAATATATCTCTCATGAACGACAATAGACCAAAGATATTTTGGGACTAGGAATCTAAAATAGTCCTAGAAGAATATAATTTAGATTCAAATTCTCCTTGAAGTAACAAATCTATATTCAAATGGTAGTTCAACTAACAAATTTAGATTAAAATGCTACTTCAACTAACAAATTGGTGAATAGGCTCTCAAGAGCCAAGTTAAGGACATTGTAGTTGAACAAATTACTTTGATTGTTATGATACCATCCACCATTATACATTTGTCCAAACAAATCATAGTTTTGATTATGTAAAAAATAGCCATCCAACAAAATTAGTCCATTGCTAGTATTCCCGCACTCCAGTGAAATTGTAGTCATTGCTCCTTATGATCAGTTGCATCATTGATGGACTGTTGTGTCCCCCATAAATTTTTGGAGGTTGTTTATTTGTCTATAAGAAGAAGTGGTAAAACTAGTTTGAAGGTATGTTGAACAATACCAGTAGGGATTGTATTCATATTACTCTCTAACGTACTACCCTAGATATAGTTAAAGTCATGGAAGTACACAATTTTCACAAGTGTATTGATAGGAAAAAAAATAACAATAAAAACTAGGAAGCATAGATGACTTTTGGATCACTAAATATCCAACGAATATTATAAATATTTACATACTAGTTTCATGTGTTTACAAGACAAGATTAAATAAAATATAAATCATAGTTGATAATTTGTCAATAAACTTAACTCATAGCACCTCATGGCCATCATCATCAGTAGGATCTTTTGGATTTTAAGTAGGTATGACATTGTTTCTTCTTTCTCTACTACTTCAACAATGGATCCCACATATTTCTGTTTCCACATCTTGACTTTTGATTTCCTAGTTAGCCAGTGTGTTCAATTGTGTAACTATTGTGAGTCCTCATAATGTATATTCTCTTCATGACGATGAACCACACTTACTGGTTTGAAACACGTCAACAAATGAATTTTTATGTGATTGTCGCCGAAAATCTTCTCAATAATCTTGATATTAATCGTAGAAGCCTAAATTCGATATTTTCATCATTTATGTATTTATTAAAGCATGTTATTCATGCTAAAATCAAAAGTTATATTATTTGTATTTATCAAAAAAAAAAATAGAAGGAATATACAATACCTTATAAAAAAAATTTATATTATTTGTATTTGTCAAAAGAAAAATTAGAAGGAATGTTCTTCAAGACCTTATAAAAAAAGTTGAATTTTAGATATTTTTTTTCACTCCAAAAGATGACCAAGTTGACCCTCCAATGATAAGGTTTTCTTTGTCCTAAGAGGCACCTATTTTAACCCTTCAAGAATTCTATAAATAAGTCATTCAACCTCACTCCAAGAGGAAATTCACATTGCATAAAATCAAGTATATTTCTGCTCTCTCAAGCAAAGAAAGAAAAAAGAGGAAGGTCGAAGACTCGAAGGAAGTCAAAGGAGACAAAAGACCTCACACATCTGAAATATTATCTCTAGTTTTTTTTGCACGCGTGACAAAAAAATACAAATTTTTATGTGGGTAGATTTTCTGGTTGTTGAAATATGGCAACAAGAATATTCCAATTTAATTTGTCCTTGAATTAAATTGTGAATTAAAATCGAATTTAGTCTTCATAGCTACTTGGAAATAATTAATTAATTTATTTAAAATTAATTAGTTGGAAAAGTTCAAGTTAGAAGTCTTTCTGAAGTCATGCAAGAGTTATCCCTTAAATTAAGTACACAAGATTGAGTTATATTTGAGTTGTAATCAGTTAACTCAGTTTACTCAGTTAAGTCCAGTTAAATTAGTTCAAAACTGTTTGAGGAATTAATAGTGCGTTAACAGTCAGTTGATGCATGCATGCACTCAACTAGTGCTACTCTATTTAACTGAAGATTCCCTCATCAGAAAATCACGCATGTCTATTTTGAGAAAGACCTAGTTGAGATTAAAGTCAAGGATAGTGTACTATCAGTTGCATGTTTCTTTTCATGGAGAAAACTCATGCATGGAGTCAAGTATTCCTCCCTGAGCATTGCACAGTTTTGGAGGTGGGGTTTTCCACTTGGCAAAGGAGAATTATCCAAAAGGAATAGCGCAAGGAAATAGGAGCTTGGAGGGAAGAGAGGAAGGCTGGAGAGAAGCCAAGATTTCCTATGAGCACCTATGAGGATTGTACTGAGAGCTAGCTAGCTGTGAGAGCTAAGGATTTGTATAATTCCTATGTATTTCCACCATGTATGATAATAAAATAGTGTGAGGTTTTTATCTGAGGTTTTTCCCAAAGTATTTTCATGTGTATTGTGTCACTGATTCTTCTTCTTCTGGTTATATTGTTCATCTTGATCTTTAAGCTTCTGCAAATTGATAGTAGAAGTAGGTTATAATATTCTACCTTGATTTATATTGCATTATCGGGTTAACCTACACATATTTTCTACACTAGTGAACTCTGAGTTTTGTGTGGATGAGAGAGGTTGAAATTGTAGACCTAATTGTGGGCCTTGACAATGTTTAAATGGGCTTTCGAGAAACTATTTGTGTAGGGTTGACTTGCCTTCTTGGTGGGTGTTTTACTTGTCATATCTCTAGTCAATTTGTCTATGACCTTGACTTGTATGTCTCTCTTTTTGAATTGATTCTACAACCAAAGTATTGTTGATTTTCCCCATGTGGGTTTTCACAAGGTAAAATATTGTGTTCTTCTGTGGATGTCTCTCCATGATCCTACTAGAAATTTATTTTAATTTTGATATCCTCTGTGTAATTTCTTTATGATGAATAATGAATGATAAAATAATTAACCTACGTAAATAATAAGAAGTAATTACTACCATATAGAATACCTAGAAAAATATTAGAGGGAACAATCTTGAAGAAGGCCTTATCTAGATCACTACTTTCAAATGTGTCTATGAGGACCAAAGTTGTAACTAGATCATCAAATTAGGCAAAAGAATGACTAAGGAATTCCTTAGGAACAGATAAATAATAACTTCGGTCATACGTACCTTAGGAGGTTTAAAATTTATAAATGTCAATTATGATTAATGGAGGTTGGAGATCCACGAAGATTGAATGTAATTATAGAAGGAAGGAGGTCTATGAAACAAGTCTGGCATGTATCAAGAGTAATAATTACTCATAATTAATAGGAATCATGATTTATTTTTCACATTGTCCTATGATAATCAAGCCATTATGATGATATAAAGCCATTAGTCCATTAGTAATTTAACCTAGTTTGATCCACTTTGACTTAGTTGGAGGTTTGTTTCCTAAGCATAACTTCTAAGGTCTATCTAGTGATTTGAGTAGACCAACCTCCTACATCATGATTCCATGAGTACACATAAAAAACTTTCATGGATTATTATAAGAGGTAGTCTCATGTGAGTTGGTTAGATATTTGTTTCAAGAATATATTAATATATGGAGGTAGTTTTATCATCTATTGGTACACATATTGAAAATCATAATGAAGCTCCATATGCAGACGATTTTGGTCATAAATTCACTCAAGAAATCAAGGGTCAATGTCTGGTTAAAAATTTAATTGTGATCTAACAACACATTAAGTTGTCTTATATCCTATAGATGAATTATATTAAGACTTGGAAAAGTAATGAAATATAGAAAAGCATTGACATCAATCATATAAATGAATCCACTATATTCAAGAACATAAATTTCTTTTCTTGTATATAATCTCATCTATAAAAGAAAATGAGGTCTATTTGATGGACTATACAGCGGAGAAGTTGTTCAACCTTTCTAATCCTTTTTATGTAGTGATTTGATATTTACATTTTTAGGAGCCATGTCGATTAGAAACCAATATATTATCATCTTAGAGATAGCATCCAAAAGATGCTTGAAATATTTATTTTTGAATACATGTGAGTAAGCCATTTTTTATGAGACATTATACATAACAAACAGTTTGGGTTGATGTCACAATTTAGACTAATATCTCATGAGTGCTTTCAAGAACATTATATGTGTTTATGTTGTCTAAGGAGTAGCGTTTGCATTCTCTAAGTAGAAGGACTTACCTATAGTTCTATGAAAAATGTGCGACCTAATCTACATCAAAATGATTTGTTGGATTGAAGATCGATGTCATATACATTTACTGTTATGATTTCTTAGGTGTTGAAATCTAATGCTCAGATTTGAATAATGAAGATCATTCGAAGACCATTCTTTGAACAAAATATTGTTACAATGATTTGGAAACAATTATCAACTTAATCATGTGAGAAAAGGGCTATATGGTCTTTAAATTTGGGTATGAAAAATTAAATTTGAAAAATTGGAAGTTTATGGTTTTCAAACCCTATCAGCATAAAGAGAGATTTGATAAGTAATTCCTAGGGTTTGTGGATAAAACCTATATCTAGTCATATATAATCTTTTTCACTGAAAGAAGAAACCCTAGCCATAGAAAGGAGGGAATGACATCATGAATCATTATGAGAATGAGGATGATAAGGTAGTGTTGCGTTGTACAACAACCCCCCATTTCTATAAAAAAAATTATACAAAATCTTGATATGAAATGGGTCCCTTTTCTAATAACCTTAGTTTGATTTGTGAGTTCATAAATAAAACTGGTATTAACCTCATAATAGGAAAAATATTTATTAAAAGGCCCAATGTAAATAAATCATTTTATAAAGCCTTTTGATTAAAAACAAAGTGTTCCTTTAAATAGTATAAAACAATTATACATTGCGATAAAGCGATCGGAGATCGCATATCGCAAATGACAAAGGGGCATACACAAAACAAAACTTCATCCAATCCTCCAATCCGAAAACGAAATCGAAATCGGCAATTGGAGAAATCAAATGCCAAAGGTACACACACAAGGGCTCATCATATCTTCTGATCCAATATCTCAATTGGTAATTAGAGATATTCATTGATAAAGGAACATCCGTAAAGGCCTCATCAAATCTCGCGATGAGATAAAGTAAATCGCAATCGGCAATCAACAGAATCATATGACAAAAGGATAAAAGCTTAAGCCAAATCTTGACTGTGATCAATTAACTAGGCACGCATCTCAAAAGGTAAATATACGTTGAAGAACGGTTTGCATGCATAAAACCCCGCTCCATTATATTATAATATTACCTTTCGACAATTAGCGATATCCATCGCAAGTACTAAAGCCCTTCCCTTTGACACTCCTGATTGCGATTTTCGATTTATCGCCGATCACTGATCAATGAAATCTAAAGCACGCGTGAAATAATCATTCAGTATACAATCGACAAGATGGGAATTTATGGTATTATTTACCACGATTGGTAGTTTGAACGATTATTTAATATTACAATTCGAGATAGATTCTTTAAAAGATTTCATCCATGGTAATTCTTAACTGTATTTCATTTATCGTATGTCAATCATCATAATTCTTTTCATTTTCATATTGGCTTGCAGTAGTAGTATCTCTGTATTACGGTATACAATTGTCTGTGTAGAGTCCCTTTGGACCCATTAATCCAGAGAAAATGGGGAAGAAATCAAAGAAGTCCATAGCAACTCCTGCAACCAAAGAACTAGAACACAGCAAGAAAGGATTAATCTCATATATGACATGTCTTGGTCTGGGAAATACTAGCTGGGAAAGAATTTATAATCTAATAGAAGAAGAGGAGTCGAAGAACTAGAAGAGGAAGCCACTGTTGATTCAACCAACAAGCTAGAGCGAACTCTAAAAGAATTGGCTTGTTCTTATCTTCATAGGATAGCAGCGCGGGCCAAGATTCTGCCATACACTGATGTAGTAAGATGGGTGGTTCAAAAAATCTCAACTACGGATAGAACATTTTGCACAGCTGATGGGAGGATATTTGGCTCATTCGAGCCTGAAGATCTCAGGAAAATGTATCATCTACCACCACTCGAGAAGGGATACAACAAGGCATTCCTAGAAGCCTTTGCAAAAGAAAATGACTTGGAGTCATCCCCGATCAAGCAATGGAGGCATTCTCCAAATAAACACAAACATGAGTCATTGGGTAAGTACTCTGTGGACTCATTAGCTTCCCCTTATTGCTATGATGGAGCTATGATGTGGAGACTGTGGGGACAACATGATTTTATCAAATTTACTATAGAGATGGTCCCCTTAATGGAAGCTAAAATCAATGGTTATGTTATGGATTGGGAAAATATTTTGTCTGATAGACTAGCCACTGAGATATTAGAATACAGAAGGAATGCATCTACAACTTCTTGAATCATTCCCTCTTCTATTACAGTGGATATATTATGGATACTATTTGTTTTAATTTTGAATACCCAGTACTTGGATGGAGGTGGACTCCCCAAGATCTGAATCTGACCCATATTTACCACAAGCAGTTATGGAAGGCACACTACAGAAATCACATATAGAATTTGCAATGGTTTTATTTTACATGTATATTATTCTATTTTCAATAATCCTACCCCCAGGATATCCCAGGAAGCAGAAATTGACCTGATGGCAGTAGGCAGTTGGTTCGATGAGGAAAAATTCACCTCTATGAGGCTTTTTGGTAGTCACACTAAATCCCATGTTCTTCCCCTATATGTTCCTGATAAATTGTTAGCACGGGAATTAACTTATCAGATAACAGTCAAAGGGACATCAACAACTCTTAGGGACTCCAAGAAACAGATGTGGCCTATATTTCTCCTACGATGTGGCATCTTCACCTTACATGACTACAAGCATGCAGAAAAAGAAGCAGAGAAGATTCAAATGCTGAATCTTGCCACAATTCCGAACAGGCAATATGATCCAAGAAAGGTTTCTCATAACGTCACCTCTCAAGTCAAACTTGCCAAATTCGATCATGAAGCGGATGACTTCAATGATTTATTTGCTTCAGCTGAATCATTATTTCAGGTTAAAGGATTGGCCAGAATCGGGTATCAAGAAGAAGGGCTAGAAACATTCAATAGGCTCAGAGACCAGAGGTTACAAACTCTACTTTTAGACCTATTATCTACAACCCCGACAGTTCAGCCACTAAGTCAAAGCGAACATAAAGCTACCGACAAGACTCCTGTAGTGGAAAACGTTCCTGAAAAAGGAAAATTGCCATAGCAAAAGCAGGAACAAGGAAAGAGTAGTGAACTCATGGATTCAAGTATTTATGTTGATCCCAAACTGCTCAAAGAATGGCAGCAATTCGATTCTATTATCAGTAAAACTGAGAGCCTACAAGGTTTCAGTACACCTGAGATGACAACAGGTCAGAGGTCAGCAACCAATACAGTTCCGACTGAAGGAACTAGTGGCCCACCCATGACTCAAAAGGATGTAGAGATAATACCCGAGAATCCATCTGTTGAAATTGTTCTACATGTAAAATAAATACCACCCTTGGATGTCTTCTACAACCCTAAGCATAGGGATATAATTAAGAGACAAAGAAAAAAGATAAAACTTGATCAATCTTCTCTTTTGCCTTCACAAATGGAGATAACAAATGTGGTATGGAGAGAAGAAGTCAATCCTTCTGAAGATCTTACTAAACTCTCTCAGTATGCTGGAGCGTACACAACAACTACTATGGACAAGGCATCGGAAGTCGGCAATTTGCTCAAGGAAAACGGTCAAACAATCATTTTGTTGGAAACATAGGTACAAGAAAAGCAACAGAAGATAGAGCAGTTGGAATAGCATTTAACAGCCCAAAGGAAGTCAAATGACCAATTAAACGAGAAATTTCTCAAAGAAAAATAGAGGATTAATCAACATGCAATTCAGAAGCAACAAGAACTATCTCAAGCATTGAGCAAGCTGCGATTATTAAATGAACAGTTGAGAAAATCAAAAGAAGAACAAATCACTCAACTGCCACTGCAAATAGAGATATTTAAAGAATATCCCCAAGTGGGAGAATTCAGATTGGAAGCTCTACAAATTACTAAAGCATTGTCTAATTAGTTGAGCTTATTATGTCATAATATCTCTCTCGCTCTTCCTGTATGTGAAATTTTGTCAGCTATGATTGATAAGTTAGTTGATGTGAGATAGAAATTGAAGCAAGCAGATGAAAGATTAACAGAATGATTTGTGATTTGGTTATACTGGCACACAACATTTTTATTTTATAGTTTGTTAGTTTAGATAGTATTTATAGACCCTTTCATGTTTTTAGAAAGGGTCCTCAAATTTTGTATTAAGACTTGGATCAGAAGTTGCACTACTGTGCTTCCGATATATCTATATCTATATATATATATATATATAGTATATATATATATATATATATTTATATATATATATATATAATATATATATATATATATATATATATATATATTATATAAACTAGACCTGAATTCTGAGTTTTAATGAAGAATACTTTTATGTGATATGCATTATTTCTTCTTGTAAAAGTATTTCCAAGTTGAAAGGCGAGATCTGAATGCGATTTATATCAGAAGGGACTCAAATACATATGGTACTGCTATCTATGTTTTTTCTTCATGCTTTTATATGAACCAACATTTATTCATTTTGCTATTATTGATATATGTATATGCTTTCACAGTAATTCTTTTACTTTATCACTATTGAATGTTTTAGAATTGTTATTTTTCATATATATATGTCTCAATGATATAAAAAAATTAGTGTAATAATGTTTTAATTATTACTTTTTTCAACTACTTGAACAAAGTAATTATCATATGAATGAATATTTTTTTTATAAGTAGAGTCGTCTATATGCCGACTTGTCAATAAGAATCATAAAAAATTGCACTAAGAGAAAGATTTCCCAGGATAGATTAGTTATTTAGATTGTTACATTTCAGAATAAATCATCCATTATTACCATTATATATTCGAAAACCAATCACTTATCCATCCCATTTATAAATCATTTGGAAATTGGTCCCTTCATATCAGGTCGGAGCCACCACACCACACGGAAAAGGAGTTGCCTTTAAGGTCCAGACCGGGTGGTTTTCCCCAATGTTGATGCAACGATTTTCGAGCAATCAACAGGTACAATGCATGCAAGGAAGCTAAGATGAAGAGGGATCTTACATTCCCCTATAATCCTCAAAAGATAAGTATTTTACATCTGTCTTGTTTAATTATCATTATTGTTGTTATTTTAATATGGTTAGTCTCTTTTCATTGAATTATTTACTTGGATGTTATTTTTCTTCCATGGCTTCCTAGGGAGGATTGTAGGTACATAGTAAACGTTTCCAATCCTATGACAAGAAGATGGAAGAAGAACAAGAACAAAGAAAAGTAAAAGGAATTTCCTAGAATCATGACTTTCATTGAGAGATATTATACTAGATGAGATCAAAACTCAAAGGGAGTGATTACATGAGCATGCTTGATGTGGACAAAGATCACTTGTCTCAATGACGTAATTAGTGAAGAAGAAGAGTACATATAGCCACATTGGATATTTGATGTGCATGACAATAAGTCTCATGATTAAAGAAGGTCTTGTATAATCACATAGAGACAGATTGAGCTTGGGCTTGGATTGATGGATCAAGATTGATCATATATGATTTCTCTAACAAAAATAGGAAATCCCATGTGACAAATCGAGCTATTAAAATACTTTTTTTCAAGATGGAATATACCTTTGGGATTGAGACGTTATATTACCATTTACATTATTAGGCTAGATAGTTGAAAAGCAACATTGGATAAGAGAGAACCCTGAGTTACCACAAGAGGATATGTCTCAATCTAAGAAGGAGCACCTAATGTGGGTGACCAAAAAGCATCGGTGATCTAGTGAAGGGAATATATTAGTCTATGGTTGAGCCTAGATATGCTCAACATGTGTTGAAGTACTAGTGTGGTATTGATTATGGAAACGTTGGTTATGATCTAAAATTTGCCTCAAATAGTGAAGTATAGTAGGAAATTCATATTGGGTTATGAGTGTCGAGGAAGAAAGAGTTTATGAGGATATCACTTTAGTTTGGGCTCTGTTATGATTTCATTACATGGGTTGGAAGAAGACATCTATCATACTAAGTGTTGTAGAAGTTGACTATATTATAG
The DNA here is from genome assembly GCA_000404065.3 of Pinus taeda. Lineage (NCBI taxonomy): Eukaryota > Viridiplantae > Streptophyta > Pinopsida > Pinales > Pinaceae > Pinus > Pinus taeda. Next base: position 84,968 of record APFE031413483.1, on the reverse strand, counting down.
TTGATTGAGTACCACCTTGGATTTAGAGGATATTTGAAGGGTTTTCATGATCAGGTGTAAGTGATCACCCTCACTATAGGTCAAAGAACATTTGGATCAATACATTGTGTAGAACATAGAAATGAAGATTTAGTGTATCTCCACTAATGAATAGATAATTCATATTCTTGTGATACCTCTTTCCAAAGTGACATTTTTGTACATTTAGGACAATATTGAACTTCTGGAGAATGCCTCTCTCATTGAGAGAGAGAACTAATGAGACATCATTATGAATGAAAATTATCCTTGTGTCTTCATAACATTCATTGGAGAAACGTACGATATTCTGCCTATTTCATTATGACCGTGGTTGCAGAAGTTCTCCCTGTGTTATTATGACCTTGGTTGGAGAATGGTTTCATAGATTAGATATTTTCATGGACTGACATTCTTCCTATGTCTTTATGACCTTGGTTTGAAGAATGGTTCAACAAAGGTTATTCTCCATGTGTTAATTTTACCTTGGTTGGATAATATTCCTAGAGGTCGTTCAGATGAGTCAAAGCCTCCCAACATCATGTTCATATCTCTTTCTAGAGTGAGCTTGTTTATCATTGATGATGGCTTCGGTGTTTCACCTAGACTATGTCTATACTTGTTTGCTGGTGAACAATTATTATGTTGATGCTAGTGATTATGATATTGATGGTGATTTTTATATTAATCTTGATCCTTCAGTATAGAATTTTCAACTTGTGATAATGTTGATAGTCATTACAAATACCTCCTTCGTTAAGAGGGAGTGTTGAATTTTGTAACTATGTTCATAATGTGTATTTTCATCATTTATGTATTTATTAAAGAATTTTATTTGTGCTCAAAATAAAGTTATATTATTTGTATTTCTCAAAAAAAATTAGAAGGTGTGTTCTTCATGACCTTCTAAAAAAATTAATTGAATTTTATATTTTGTTTTTGGCTCCAAAAGATGACCATGTCAGACCTCAAATGATCAATTCAGTGTTATCCCAAGAAGGACCTATTAAACCCTTCAAGAATTTTATAAGTAGGTCATTCAACCTCCCTCCAAGGGGAAATTCACATGGCATCAAATCAAGTATATTTATGCCCCCTCAAGTGAAGAAAGAGAGAAGAATAAGGCCAAAGAATAGAAGAAAGTCGAGGGAGAGAGAAAACATCACATTTTGTGGAACATTATCTTTGATGCTTCTCCCACATGTGATAGAACGATCCAAATATTTATGTGTGTAAATTTTGTGGTGAAGTCCAAGTTTTGTTTGGAAGAGAGAGGTCCAAATTGCGGATCTCAATAAAGGCCTATAACATTTTTTATTGATATTTCAAGTATCTATTTGTCGAGGGTTGAATTTTATTCCTAGTGGAAGTTCTATTTTCCATCTTGCTACTTAGTTTTTCTATGATCTTGACTTTGATGTCTCCATTCTTGAATTGAATCTATAAAGAAAGGATTGTTGAGTTTTCCCCCATGTGGGTTTTCCCAAGATAAAATGTTGTGGTCTTGTGTGACTGTCTTTTCATGGTCATGCTAACACTTTATTTTAATGTTGATATCCTTTGGGTAATTTCTTTAAGATGAATAATGAATGTAGGATGATGAATAATGAATAATACAATACTTAAACTAAGTAAATCATAAGAAGTAACAACCAACATAGAGGATACCTAAAAAAAATAAAAATGGTGTCCTCTAGACACTCAACCTTAATGCCTCACATTGAATTATTTACACCACATAGTCAAAATTAGAAATATTGTGCATAGAGGACATCGAATATGGTGGTTTCTCTTAATTATTTAAACAGAAAAACACACAGAGTGTGTGTTAACACTTTTTGAATTTTATTTTCTAATTTCTTCTTAGTCTAATATCGTTGTGCGAAGTGTGGTGGTAGATTTCATTTTGTGGAATGTGAATCTAGTTCTTCACTTTGTACAATAAAATCTTCCTTCACACTTTGCATAACAATCCGTCCTTAAAATTCCTTCTAGACAATTGCATTAGATGGATAATACAAGGATTGCAAGAATGGGGATATTCTCTTTTAAGTAATTGCAAAGTTGAAAGGTCTAGGAGGATGCTTCAGAGGATGATAAGGAAATTGATGGAAACAAATTGTAAGGTTGTATCCCAAGTGTAATAATTTGTTGTCTTTCATTGTGTGGAGTGAAGAGGTGGATTACATTGTGTGGAATGTGAAGCTACCTCAACAATCTGCACTTGATAAATGCACTGGATGGAAAATTTGAAGATTACAACGATGGGGATAATATCTTTTAATTAATCACAATGTTGAAAGTTAGAATAATTATAATGGGGATAGTTTATGAACTACTACATAGAATATAGAAATATATCCTAGAGTTTAATTTGGTCAACGAGAAGTGGCATCTATGAATCATGAATTGAATCTTTTAGAGTTTTGACATGCTAAACATTTTAATTTCTAGGAGCATCACAATTATACATCTCACGATTCAAAAGTTGTAGTGAACTTGTTCCTTAGTTTCTACCATGAGTTCCAAATTTTATTTCTAATTCATTATGATTTTAAAGAGGTGCCATTTCTATTAGCAGAGTTTGTAATTTTACCCAAACGAAATGGTTCGAAATGAATATTTACATTTACATTTATTGGTTTTGAAAATTCCCTCGCCTTACGCGATTTTATTTTCTTTATATAGTGTCTTTCCTTAGGCTAATGACATCTTTTGCTATTTCAATCATTATGAAATTGTGGAGAGGAAGGTTATTTCATTGTGCTTCCTCCACACCTCTGCACTTCTCACAATGAAGATACACAATGGTCGAATTATAATAATGCTTATTCTTTGAATTTATTCATTCCACAGAACTAAGTTTCCTGTGTAACAATCATGTACTTAAATATGAGAAAAATAATACCTAGGTTTACCTAGACTACATGCTGCAATTTGTATCTAGGTTAACATAAGCATCGTTTCATGATGACATGGTGTTGTCACTATGTGATTATAGCTCTCTATACTTCACACTGAATGCATTCATCTGTGTTCATGGCCATTTTGTGACTCAAAAAGCGACAAATGAATCTACCTAAATTGCTCTATTATTCTAGTGAAAGTAGAAATATTAGAATGGCTAGAGATTATTTAGAATATTCCACTAAAGATGGATCACTATGGTATCAATTGTTTCAAATTTTGTTACAGTATTTATCCACATGGATACCCTTAGTTTGCATATTTCATTTCTGTAGAGAGAAAAAGAGCAGCCCATTGCACCGTGCATAGGAAGAAATTGCGACGATCCATTTCCAACCCATAACATTGGGTAGATTGGAGAAAGTGTGACGTTCGTGGAAAACTTAAGAAGCTTAATAAAACTGCAGATCAACGCAACGTGTCTGTGTCGGGGAGTGCGATGACACGATGACAGCATAACGCTATAAAACGCATTCTCCTAGTCATCTCTCGCATGATGCTCAAAATTTGAAGTCCACCTCTAGTACGAAATTTTGGAGCACGCATTACAAGTCAAAGTTGGGTACTCTCTTCAAAGTTGTTTTTCTCAAACCCTTTTCACAAAGTAGTTTCGAGAATAAAAAAAAACGTTTCCAGAACCTTTAAAGGCTTTTCGTTCCAAACTATTTTTAAGAGTGCTCATGTAATTAGTGAATGAGGAAGAGTTGATTAAAAAGAAAGGGCCTTGATATTGAAAAGTGGAGAAAAGTTTTCGTTTAAAAATAATGGGTTTGTTAATGAAATATGGGGCTTTATTTAAAGGGTTTTTTTAATAATTTTAAATTGTTATAAAAAGGCACGGCATTTTTTCCCAAAAAAAATATTTGAAGGGGAGATTAAAGAAAAGACTCACATAATTTTTGAAAAATAATTAAAATAGTTTTATTGAAGGAGTCTTGTTAAAGAATTTGTGACTAAAAAGGCACATTTATATTTCAAGAATGGCTTCTTAAGCTCTTTTCCATAAACACCATTTTTGCTCAGAAAAAAATATGAAATATGATCTTTACTATTGAAGACATTTTTCCAAGCCCAACAATGTTGGGATACACTTCAGAACGAATATGTAGAATTGGTCCACCAAGGATTGGCAGACATGACCAATAATCAGAGGAATGTAGATATTGAACTCAGAAAGAAAGAGCATGGCCCAAATGTTGGATACAGAAATCAGTACATGACTATATTCGACAAGATAATTGGTGCATAAACAACAAAAAATGCCTGGGATATTTTGAAAAATGTGTATCAAGATAATGATACAATGAAGACAATAAAATTGTGGACATTGCGGCCTGAGTTCGAAACCGTGAAAATGACTAACACAAAGCAAATGGAGTAGTTCATGACTGGAGTAATGGGCATAATCAATCAAATCAAACTTATTGTTGAAATCATTACAGATCAAAATATATTTGAGAAATTCATTTGAAGATTGCCTAAGAAATATGACAGAGTTATAATAACCATTCTAGAATCCAAAGATTTTACAACTTTCTTAGTAGAATAGTTAACTAGATCACTTTTGGCACACAAAACAAGACTTAACCTAGTAGAATATTCCATGAGAAAAACATTCAAAGGGCAACTCTCTCTTGGTAGACGTAGAGGCAGAGTGTTATATACAGTTTTGGGCACTTCAATCCAAATCACAAATGTCCATAAACTGAGGGCTCTTAAGTCCCTAAAAGGGTTGCTTCACTGCCTAAAGGAACAAGGTTAATTGATTACATCATCTCCCAGAAGTTCTCCACTGAAAACAGCTCATAAATGGTCAAAACTGGACCATATTGAAAGCTCCATGCAGCGGGTGTGATACATATCACCTTCCCAATGTACAAGGTGCGATGCATACTGTTTTGCTCCTCTGTAGGGTGCGATGGTCAGGAATGGACAAATGGCAGGGACCAAAATGCGAGGTGGAAGATCATGGAATCTTCCAAAAGCTTCCCTCTGACACCTGCCACTCCATTTTCGACCAGGGATGAGTAAGAGATCTTCATTCTCCAAGTGGAAGAAGGAACTATCAGAGAGAAGACACTAATCAAGATCCCAAAATATGACTCACCTCTCTGTAATCATCTATATATGGATCCCTTATCACAAAGATCCAGAGGCTGGAATTTTGTAATCTATAGAGAAGTGTTGTCAGTATTCTTGTGTACATTCACAGTGTTGGGTGATTTTGCTTTGCTTGAGGTGAAAGAAGGGCTTCTTAGCTGGAGGATGATGCTGGGTCAGAGCTTCTCATGGTTGTAATCATCTTGCTACTTTTATCTAAATAAAGTTATTCTCGTTTCCTTCCATATCCTGGTGTACTTGTTTATATGTGCTTGTATATGGTTAATGTACATCTGATCCTACATTATTTGTGAATTTAGATCCTTGTTTCTTGCATAGTAGTATGTTGTTGTGACTCTAAATGTCCCTTTTGAAGCTGAGCAGACAAAGAGTGAGCAGAAAAACTCTATCAAGAAGAAGAGGGAATCGAGCGCAAGACTCAGGTTGGCCCTCTTGGTTCTCCTCTCATCTATTTTCATAAAAGGAATCAACAGTAGACTTTGATTGTTTGTTTCTAAGATAGCCACACATCTTAGTGGGAATAGCAGCATCCATGTGGACACTATTCCCGTATAACAATTAATAATAAGCTCAGACCCAACATCAAAGTGATGAAGAGGCAAACTGATGACTTGGAGATTCAGCTGAGTAAACATGAAGGGCATCCTTAGCTAAAATAAACCACACAGTAAGTGAGAAGCCTTAATACAATTTTGATGTAGAACTTACCTTTTTGTTTTTGGATGGATGATGCCAATTTTGTATGGCCTATTAGCATATGGTGAAATCGTTCAAAAATCCCAAGAAAGACAATTTAAAAAAAAAACTGTGTTTTTGACTCACACAGCAGTTTCGTAGAGCGCTACGAAACTGTTGAAGGTGACAATTTTGTTTTTTGAGGATCTACCTTGAAAGAAAAAGAGGATTATTTTGAAATGGATGTTTCCGCAAAGGTGTAATAATATCACTTTAGAAGTTTTGAGCCCTAATCAAAAGGTAAATTTAGGAAATGAAGACATATACACATACCAAACCTTGCGCTACGAAATCACTGAAGCAGCCTTTTTCAGGAGAAAAATTGTTTTAAGTAGTCAACTTCCAAGAGGTCTCTAGAGCAACTGAAAGCATATTTTGGAAAATTGAAAGCGGTTTTTATTCCTAACTTATTGAGCTAGAAAAACCTCTTTCATTTTCTTCAAATACATTATGATCTGGGATAAATGTATGACCAAACTTGCACTACGAAACTGTTGTAGGTGCAGTTTTTCACAAACATATTTCTCCTATTTAACACCTGTTTTCAAAGACATATTCTGGGCAGCAGGGAAGGCATTTCAAAAAACCAAGAGGAATTTGTGTTCAGCATTGATTGGTTCACAAATGAATCCTTCAGTTTTTCAAAATACATTTTTTATGAGAAGATACGAGCTCTGTCCCAACACCTATTTTTCAGCGAGAACAAAGCAAGGAACAGTCTCCTAGTTTCCAGGAACAGTAAAAGGATGAGGCATCAAGGGCCAGCTAGAGGGTTATGAGCACCATCAAATTCGAATTCATGGATTTATAGGTGTCAAAAGGAATGTTTAGTTCCTAGATAAGGTTGTTGTAATCATAATAAGGAGTTACACTCCTAGTTGTATTAGGTCACTAGCACTGCCAGTTAACAGTTAGTTACATTTAATAGTTAGTTTTAAGTGTCAATAGGTGTCATAGTAGGAAGAATTTGAATTCCCCTCATTCTGGAGGAGGAATCTAAGTTATTTAATGAACCCTATATATGGGAGAAGATCTAATGTACCAGGGTTGGCAATTTTCAAAGAAACAAGCACATTGTGCTATTGTATGTGACTGTATGTTTTCGGGTTAATACAAAGAGTTGCTTTCACTACTCAGGATTCAGAAAGGGTTTCAACGTTTGATTTTCCTCATGGCTTCCTTCATATACTTACTTGAAGTGGTATAGACACATGTTACTTAGAATTCACTTGATGATGCTCTAACTTCCTTCATGTGTTTGTAGGTTGTGTTCCCTACATTATATCTCTGTTTTGCTTTTATGTTAAAACCCTCTATGCCCTGACTTCCATGTGAAATTGATCTTACTGTTGTACTAAAACACACTTTGACTCCATAGCCCAATGGAAGTTTGTTAATTGGTATTTCAACCATTTATACATTTTTGTTCAAATTTTCCATAGATTTAGCCATCTAATCTTATTCATTATCAAAATCTTTAATCTTGTGAGAGAGCCCTCTCAAGTTGAGGAGGCTAAGCCTCAGCCAAAAGTAGGTTTGAAATAGTTACTCATAGTCTACCCGATCAGCAGCCTAATCAGGGCAAGGTTTTGTGATAACATTTTGGTGTGTCTGCCGGGAGTCTAAAGATTATTGATTCCCAAAACTAAGAAGCTGAACTTCTGAAGATAGCAGGAGCTCAGAAATTTTTAAAGGCTGCAAACTACCTTGGCGACTCCACACATCAAATAAAAAATTGGAAGGTGACTCCACTGCTAGAAGATCAGTAGCTTGATGAAGTTTCAAAATGAGTTCCATTGCAATAATCAATGCCAAGTATGCCCCTATGAATCGGTCTCATATCCCTGGTTTTCCAAATCCTATGCCAAAGTTTGATTGGTTAGATGATCTTCCAATATTCAAAGATGAAAAGAAAGACAATGTTGCTCTTCATTTGGTTAGGTTCCATATGCATGTATGCAGTCTTAAGGTTCAGTTCCCTGAATATTGTCTCATGAGGATCTTTATGACCACTTTAGAAGGAAAAGCATGGTCTTGGTATAAAAGCTTGGAAAATGGTTCAATATATTCGCTTGCTAATTTTCATGATGAATTCTATGAGATGTATAAAGGGTGTCATCCCTGCTTATTGCTGGTCAAATATTGTTGTAAGAATTCTACGAGTTTTATTCAATATTTGGAGGATTGTTATGACGATGATGAATTTATGGATGAAGAAATTTTAGAGGCTCTTCATAACAATACATTTCAACAACTCTAAGAAAGGATAACATCCCATGAAATGCAGCATGAAAATCAGCAGGGGTTTACTTATGAAAATCATTTTACATCCTCCGAGATTAACGTAGAGATGTAGCAGACTTGTCAGTCTTCTGATCATAATGAAGATGAAAATAATTGCAAACACCAAGAAGAAATACTGGAAGAAAATTTTTATAACCCTCAGGCAGAGGAAAAAGTTGATCATTTATGTAATTCCTTGTAGCAGATTACTTCAAAGAATGATCATAATAGTGAGGAAAATTACATTGTCTATGGGAATCATGCAGAAAGGCAATTGGATAGCATATCAAAGGAATTTTGTGTGGTTGAGGATCAGTTGTCTGAAGATATAGAATGTTATGATGATCATCAAAATAACCATGTCCTCTTTGACCCTATAAATGAATACATGGAAACGTTTTTCACATCAGTATTTTATTTTCATTTGCGTTATGAAGATCATATACATTATAAGTTGATTTGGTCATCTCACTATCATGGTTATTTTGAGGTTGAATGTAGTCAAGAGATTTAAGTGTCAGATCATATCGATGACTGGCTTCATTGGAAATTTCATGTTCCTTGAGCTCCAAGTGGAGATTGCAGCTGATATGGTAGGTAGGAATGTGCAAATAAGCTCAAGGTTGACTGAGCATTTTTCAGTAGATATAGATTTCTTTCTCCTATAGTGATCATCAAGCTTAAGGCCGAGGTGAAGGCCCAAGAAGCTTAAAGGGGATGCATGTCAAATAATTTATGTTTATCATTAGAGGATAAAGCACTGGACCTACGAGTTCTTAGTGTACCACAAGGGCACACTATCCCAAGTGGATCCACTGTTATCACTGAAAGAATTTCAAAAAAATTTGGACAACTTGTATGGTTTCAAAGTTGTAAGTCAATCTTGGTCAATTCATTTCTATTGTTTTATTTAAGGAGTCTAAAACATAGGATAGAGTCTTGTTCCCTTTGTTAAATATGGTCAACAATCTTGTTCTTGCCTATCACTGGTCCCACACCACTCCATGTGTCAAACTTGTTTCAAGGTTCTCATGCGCTACGAAATTGTCTAGGAGTTTTCGTAGCGCAAAACCTAGTCTAGGAGTTTTCGTAGCACAAAACCCAGAATTTGCACTTGCTGCGCTATGAAATCAGGGATTCATGCAAATCCGTGTCAAATGTCATCCAACTGTCAAAACTACTAGAATTTGTTAGATTTTCATCATCAGGTGTCAGTCCATGATATCCACGATATCTGGCACATTGTATGCCTTACCTGGATGACCTTCCGGCTCATTCAGCGAAGTGCTCAGACCATCCAAAACACCTTCGTGAAATCTTTCTTTGTTGTCAACACTATCATATTCGCCTTAATCCACATAAATGTGTCTTTTGCATTGAATCTGGCAGACTTCTTGGGTTTGTCATCTCCAAAGAAGGCATCCGCTTGGATCCCCTTAAGGTTGAAGCCATCTTAAATCTTCCTCCCCTTGCTTCTTTGCAGCAACTGTAGAGTTTGCAAGGTAAAGCAAATTTTTTACGACATTTCATTCCAAACTATGATGAAGTAGCTAACGGCTATATGCGATTATTAAAACGAGATACCCCTTTTTTCTGGGATATTGTTGTACAAGATTCATTCCAGCAGCTCAAGCCGCTCCTTGTTTCTGCTCCATTGTTACATATGCCCAATTATCACCATGACTATACTCTTTATTTAGCCACTTCCCATACCACTATCAGCATGGTTTTGGTCCAAGATGACAATGATGGTACTGAGCACATTGTCTACTATCTCAGCTACAATCTACTCGATATAGAAACTCAATATGCCTATGTCGAGAAGTTGGCCTTGACTTCCATTCATGTCGTCCAACGTTTCCATCACTATATATTGTTGCGCACCATGACAGTGATTTCCGATTGTAACCCAATGACGTACATCTTGTCACATCAGTTACTGGGGGGCAAATACTCGAAATGGATTGTCATCCATCAAGAGTTTGACTTGGAATTCACTACAGCCAAGTCTAATAAATCCCTTGTTTTTGTTGATTTGCTCTGCTCCCTACCATCTACAACTATGCCCTCTCAATCAGAGGACCATATTCTGGACGAGTATTTACTTTTTATTAGCACCCTTAATCCCTGGTATAGGGATATTATTGTTTATCTTCAGACGTCCTCCTTTCATTCTGATTTATCTAAGGATGCTCGACGATGTATCTGCCACCATTCTCAAACCTATCGCATTATTGGGGACACCCTATACTGGGTCGGCACTGACTCTATTCTCCGCCATTGTTTGACATTCGAGGAGACCGAACAAGTCTTGAATGACTGCCACTCTGGCACTTGTGGAGGTCATGTGTCCAGGTATGCTATTGCTCAAAAGATCCTACTTGCTGATTATTTCTGGCCATCTATTTTTAAGGATTTCATTCTCACCGTCCACTCTTGTCATGCGTGCCAAATCTACCAATGGAAGATGCGTGCGCCCCCTGCTCCTTTGCACCCTATCATTACCATCGGCCCTTTTTCCAAATGGGGCATTGATTATATGACCTGTAAACCTCGCTCAGCCAGGGGGCATGGGTATATCATCGTTGTCATTGATTATTTCACGAAATGGGCCGAGGCAATGCCTACACTTTCCAATGACGGTAAGACAACAGTGAAATTTTTATTCAGTCATGTCATTTCACGTTTCGGAGTCCCTCAGGCTATCGTCACTGATCATGGTTCTCATTTTCGTAATCATATGATGACTGAGTTAACAACCCAGTTGGGCTTGCAACATGATAGTTCAACACCGTATTATCCTCAGGATAATGACCAGGTAGAAGCTATCAACAAAGTGTTGGTCATGATGCTTCAATGCACCATTGGCATGCACAAGTCCAACTCCCATTTGATGTTGTTTTCCACCTTATGGGCCTACCGAACTTCCACAAAAGATGCCACCAGGTTCACCCCGTTCCAATTAGTTTACGGTACGGAAGCCACCCTTCCAATTGAGTGTGAAATCCCTTCGCTTAAATTAGCCATCGAATTTCTCCCGAACACTACTCTAGTAGAAGAACGTCTTCCTTACCTAGAATAGTTAGACAAGACCCATTGACTAGCCTCTCTAGTTATTGAAGCACAGAAGAAGAGAGTGAAAACTCACTTTGACCAAATTGTTCATCCCCATTCTTTTGTTGAAGGAGATCTAGTCTTTCTCTATGATCAAGCAAATGATAAGTTGGGGGCAAGAAAATTCGAGCCTATGTGGCATGGGCCCTATATTGTGAAACGTGTTTTGCAAAAAGGAGCTTATGAGTTGATCGATTATGAAGGGAATCCTCTAGATAAGCCCCAAAACAGGCTTTATCTGAAGAAAAAAAAATATTATGCATGAATCCTGTGCATCTAATTTGTACATATGTGTGTTTTCAGCATGTGTGTTTTTAGTGTGTGTTTGCTTGTATGGCTTGGTGTGTAGGCGTAATCGCCACTTATTGTGTCTTTTTACTTCTTTTGCAGATGTCTGCTACACCTTATGTTGGTTTCGTTGATGGTGCCTATCGTAGTACCCAGAATCTTTCCTCTACGGCATGGGTGATCTACGATACTCACGGTGAGTTAGTAAACCTTCAAGGCACTTGTCTAGGTTGCACCACAAACAATGTCGTTGAATATAGTGTTGCTATTGAATTTCTGACTGAGGCAATTAACCTCGATATTCGTGCATTGGTTGTGAATCTGGATTCTCAACTTGTTGTCCACCAACTCAACAAGCGTTATTCCGTCAAATATCGTTGGATTTTAAGGTTGTATTTACGTGTTAAATTATTGGAAAGAAGTTTTTATATTATTACATATCAACATATTCCAAGAAGATTAAACACATTAACTGATGCATTAGCAAATCATGTATTAAACAGACATTTACACAACATGTAAATCAAAAATTGTGCAGAAGAATTTAGACACAATAATGAACCATAAGATAGCATGTATATATATATAGATATATATTATATATATATATATCTACTATATATTATATATATATATATTATATATAATAGTATTATATAAATAATAAATATATATTATATATATATATATATATAGATATAGATATAGATATATTATATATATATATATATATATATATAAAATATTATTAGATATAGATATATGTTCGTGTGGCACCGAGGCACTTAAAAATAAATATATATGTCAAAAAATAGAGTCTATGTACATCCGAGGCACATGTCTCTCAAAAAATTAGTAGAAAGTAAAAATTAGGCGTCTATTGTGATGGGTTATGCTCTCTATAGCACACCACTACTCGTGTGACTCGTCTCAAGAGTCTATGCACCCTAGGTATCACCCCTACTGTATGTATCTGATACTCTATGGGGACCTCTTCGATCCCCTTGTAATCTAGGATCCCTTCTGTCAGGCCCTCGAGATTACGGGCCACTGTCTCCACTAAACTGCCAGCTGGAGGAACCAAGGCAAGCTCTCTGATGCCTTGTGGTTCCCTCTGTGCTTCCCAAGCCAGTCCCACAGGCATCTCTGGTCCCACATCTATAGTAACGTAAGATACATCATTAATACATATGCCTAAAAAATTCAAAAAACATCATAAAAGACAAAATACAAAAATAGTGTGATCGAGTGTTTACCTCAATCGTCCCACTGCTCACCAGTAGGCAGCATCATGTCGAGTTCTCTGCGAAAATCCATACCTGCGTATGGCAAATCCTCGACAAAGATCGTCTAGCAATCTAGCCACTCTTGGAATAATGTCCCCCATGACACTGGTCGACCGCCACACCCTCGCGGCATGACATGTGCCCAGCGAGTGATTCGGGTCTCTCGCAGTCTCGGACCATCTAAGTCCATGTCCTGTAACTGAAGTGACAACACTCGCTCTAGCATGAGCGGGATCATAATAGACCTGTAACTGAATTGATTTGCTTCCCCGCAATGGCATTTGGTGAGCTACCTCTTCATGTTGATGATCACTGCCTCAGCCCAGTTATACATGGTCGAGTTAAGGCAATCAAGATCCAACTGAAGGTGGGTCTTTGTTGCCTCATGCAGAGCTTGGGAACCCACTACTCTTGTCACCATAAATAGAATCGAACGAAGAATCAGGTCCTCTACTGATGGAATCGCCAATTTCCCACTAGTGCTTGATTTACGTGCACCTGGGCACACCCGAGCTATCAACATGTCCAGTGATTCCCCGCTGGTTCTTTGGCCCTCTAAAATCGGCCTCTCACCGCGACGGGACAATCCAGTCAAGAAATAGATATTTGTAGCATCAAACTCAATTTATTTGCCTCGGATGACAAACTTCCCATCCGTTAGGTTCCAAGCACAAATCAACAACTCTAACAAGTCAGGTTGGGCCCAAAAAAGTGGAGTGAGGAAGAATTTTAGTAATCCACAAGCGAGTAAAGCTCTTCAGCACCTGGGATCATTGAACGCTTGTTCATCGTTGATATCATGAGTTCTTTCTTGCCATACAAATGCCATGTTGCCCTGCATTAAAGGAAATATGAATTAGAACTCTTTTTACAAGTATAAATCCATAAATTATCAAGAATTTCAACTTTACAGCACCATCGCGGTTGTTTTCCAAACAGCGGCGACAGCTCGAGGTCAATAGTTCATTTTTCCCAAGATCATCACGAGAGTACATCTATCTCTCGCGACGATCACAGAGGTGGTCTGCGTTAACACGCTCGATCGTCACTAACCCGTGCGGTTTTCCCATGACGACCGAGAGGTAGACCCAGATTCGAAAATCTGCCTAAAACCACCTATCTAACACCAAATTGCATGAAAAACCCACTCAAATGAAGTGCAAGGAAGAATGTACTGGAGAAATTTTCAAGCGAAACCGTGAACCGTTGATGCTGGAATCTACTTCGGAAATATGCTCAGATTGATGCTCCAAAACGCCAAAGGTAAAACTGCACAATGTAAATGGTAAAAATAGAATTACCACACCCCTTTTTATAGTGTTTTTTTGGAAAAATTAGGAAACTACACTTTAGGGTGTGGGTTTTTCATTTATATTGGGTTTTTTTAATTATGGTTTTTGGGTTTTGACCTTATTTATGTCAAATAGATCTTATTGTGCGATGTTTTGTGCAGAAATAACAATGGCTGGCTCATATTATAGTCCGTATACACTTGGTCTGTATTTTCCGCAAAGTCCTCTTTAATCTCTTTTCAGACTTAAAAGATGAAAAGATTGCCAAATTATTCCTTTTGACTCATTAAATGAAATAAGAGGTGGTCTACTTTGAGCTCTTTTCTGACCGTGTAAACACGAAAAGATTGTTTGACTTTTGTCATTTCAGGTCTAATATTGGTTACGAAACGGCATGTCTTCGATCACTTTTCTACTCTTTTAGATTGAGGTCACTGATTATGAAAAGTACTCCTTGATCGTAATGGTCAAGCGGTTCTCTCGAGTATTATTTTATACTTTTTCAGGCTCGAGGGATACAAATCTACGAAAAATGACCCCCTGGAGTTTTCTTTTCTGTGTCTTTTTCAAACTCTCTAAACATGAAAAAGACCCCCAGTTTTACCTATGTCAGACTCGTTAAACCCTGACGACATTGGACTCGTCACCATGACGAGACTCGAGCTTCTCCTCCCTAGGGCTCGTTAAACTATTCCTAGGTTGGATTCAACCGAAGGTCGAACTTATATTACAAGCATATGCTATCCCCTTCAAGCTTGTTTTCAAAAATAATTGGGGTACTCGCCAGCAATGGTGGGGGAAAATTTTGGAAGTCATCATTGGTTATCTATGGCAGCTAGTCACTGTTGAATATCGACACTTTTTGCTTCTTGTCGGGTTGGGATATCCACACATCATCATTTGGCCTTTCACGGGTCTGGGTTTTCATTTTGCGTCATTCCATCTTATCCATGTTGCTTCCATCAAGCCTCTGATCCCTTGGTATCAAAATGTTGCCGCATTTTAGATTCGTGTCGCCGTTATGTTCAAGAGTATAATATTTCTGCAGTTTACACCCTTACCTCCTCCTCTGATATTTTGTTTCGCCATCTACCACTTGTTCCTTATCTCATGTTGTTGATGGGGGAAACATCATGGCCCTTCTGTGACGGATCGTCTCCTATCGACACCAGCTCCTTATCCAGGAGATTGATCTAGAGATCCCTTTCGGTACCTTGGAACTTGCATGCCTCAATGGCAAGTTATTCGCGCCTGATGACAGACTTTCCTCAATTGTCTTCAATTGGGTGATTCCATGAGTGTTCGACTTCAGCTCATTTTTCACACTTAGTGGATTGTACTAGACATTACATTGAGATCCATTGGCATTATTGATGGTTTCTCTTGCGCTTGTTAACAGTTTTCATCATTGACCGGTAATCAAGCGACTTTCTATCATGTTCGACTCCAGCACATCTGTTCACATGTTAGGATTTGTACTTTGACCGGTTAGGTTTCGAGACCCCAAATTGAGATTACATATGTTCTGGTTGAGTGGATTGGTTCGTGATTACATATATGTCTCCTTGATGGATGGCTGCGACCATGCCTGAGTCTTCATGGATGGCTGCGACCATACCATTGTCATTATTATGGTCTTATTAACTAGGTGGCTACATCCATATCACAGACCAAGTTTTATATGTCCTATGGATGGTTGCACCCATGCCTAGACTATATGTATTTCACTATCACAGATATCAGTTGTACTTGTGCCTGTAGGATCTTCAAGGTGGTTCCAGTTCAGACAGTTTCGTAAAGCATTTCACCCCTCCCACTCTCTCAGACTTCGCGCTTTAGGGGGCATCTCTTACATAGTAATTTTTCACTGTCCTCATCTCAGTCCTTCTATTGTGTCATGTGTCAAATAAACGTGTTCATATCTTCCCACTGATATAAAGAGATTAAGAAAATTCTCTCTACTACTGCAAATTGACCCTCATTCCCTAAGTTTCTACCTCGTCGTGAGTAAAGCCTTAATATATGCGACGTCACCATGTCCATAACGGTCTCATCGTGACTCCATCGTAATTGTACATCTGTTTCCCGCGACAGTTGGATTTCTAGACTTGGCGTGAAGTTATGAGTCATATCCGACGACAGTGGGTCCACATGCATAGTATCCTAGCGATGTTGTCACAAAGAATTAGTTTTCAGCCTGCGACGATCCAGATTGGGCCAATTTGTTTCAATAGTTGGCCTTCTGGATGTCTCTAGACCTAGTTGTTGGCATGGGTTGGGTCGCCTTTCCCCTTCTGGTATGGTAGTTCCGTCATTTGTGCTACCTTCCTTGAGGATGAGCTCCTCCTTCCACATTTCATGGAGACTCCTTCTCCTATTAAAGCACTCTCCTTTGCTATGATCTGCTAGTTCCTTTGCTTGGGCAGTTCTGCTAGTGCTTTTGAGTTTGATAGATAGCTGGTGTGGGTGTGACAAGCGTGGGATTGTTGATAGCTTGTGGAAAGTTGTGGAGTGCCCTTAACTTTGTGTTAAAGCTTATGAGTGAAAGAGAGAGACATTGTATGTTGGGAGATTCATACTTGAAGAGTGAATGCTTGAGAAACATACTGACTGGACCCTCTGAGAAGGCTTGCGACATCAAGACTTGGTTGTAAGCTTGCTCTTAATTCATTATTAATACAATCAATGTTGTTTTCCTATGTCTTGTATGTAATTTACTTGATAACTCGTGATTTCTTGACTTTATGAGTAAATAGATCATTGTTGTTTCCCGGTTACGTGCTTTTTTGTTTTTCTTTGTATTGTTTTAGGTTAATCACTCATTAAGGAGAAGGAAGTGGAAGCTGGAGCAATGCAACGAAACTTCATCAACCACCGGTTTAGGTAGGCCTCCAATAATGACTGTTTAAGGAAATCAATTGTTGATCTGGCTTTGTTGTGACTAGACCCACTCTAGGGCTAGAGGGGTTGCCTCTGTCCGCAGAGGGTACACTTTCCTACATCACAGCAGCTTCTCCATAAGCACGGTAATCTGAGCATATCCCTTAATGAACTTCCAATAGTATCCAGTATGGCCAGTGTTACACGCAACTATTTAACACTTTTTGGAGCCTCTAATTGACTATGACTGCGATCTTAGCATGGTCCACCCTTAGTCCTTGTTTGCACACCACATGACCCAGCAAAATTCCAATAGGGACATAGAACAAGCACTTCTTCAGGTTCAGCGTGATCTTATACCTTCAGCACATATCCAACATCAATCATAGACTAGCTACATGGCGTTGTACTAGCCCAAACATTGTCTAGTCATCAAAATATCGGTGGCACATTCTTGAGTCTAAATGGAATTACTGTATACTAGAAACAACCCCACTATGTCACGAAGGTGATCTTACTCCTGTATTCTGGTGTGATCTTAATCTAGTGGTACCCAAAGAACCGATTATTTAATGAGTAGGCCTCCTGCCCTCCAACGTTATCCAATACCTCATCTATAAACGATGTCAGAAAAGGATCATGAACATAGGCATCATTAAGCTTCCTAAGATCTATGCAAATTTGTATCTCTCCCTTCTGTTTCTTTTCTTGGACTACCATTGGGATCACCCAATCAAATTCCTCCACTGGTTCGATATTGCATACCTCAAGCATCTTATCCAACTCTAAGCGAACCTTTTCTTTATATTTGGGATTAAGGTGATATGGTATTTTCTTAATCGACTTCGCTTTTGGCTTCAAGGTAATTTTAATCACGCCTAAGTCTCCTATGATACCTTTTAGGTCCAAAAATTTTGTAGGAAACAAATCCTGATATTCGCATAGAAACTCAGCGACTTTATCTACTGTGGCATCATCCCAGTAATCCCCAATCTTCGCAAATTTTGGCTCTGCATCTGTGCCAATGTATAATTTCCTATTTTTCAATGGCACAGTGATGTCTGGATTCTCTATCTGCGGTCCCTCAACCTCATAGTGGCCTTTTACTTCTGGGGTGTTAATATTCCTTGGATCCTCATCCTCCCCTTCGGCAGTCACATTATAGCATTCTAGTGCATGACACAACTGGGTGCTCCAATCTGGCTGAACCAAATACAAAGGAGCTTGTGGTATTCTGAAGATTACTTCTTTAACCTCCTGCAGTGCCTCGTTGATGCTTTTGAACCCATCCTCAAATCTGAAGGTCATCAAAAACCCTTCCCTTAAGATATCCCACTCCGCGGTGACATGGCGGAGCTCCGTTTCTAGGTACCAATTCATAGGGATTATATCCAAAGTGTGACAGAATAAATGCACCCACTCCAGCTATGACTATGTTCCATAAACCTTAGTTCACTTGGCTAAATGATCGCATGGATCATTCCCCCCATTGTATTTCTTAGTCAGCTGAACTTTTGGGCAGCCAAATTGCAACCTCATCATTCTCCTATACTCGCACCATTCGTCAAAGTCGTCTTTATGTGTACCCCACCATCATGCGAGCATAGTGCACAACGCCAAATCCAGTGCTTGAAAGCGATTATCCTCAGGTACTTCTCTTTCGAAGGCATCCAAAAACCTATCTACATCAATTAAACCATCATAATAAGGTAATTTTCTTACCTCTGATGACACATAGCGCAGCGATTTAGTCATCATATTGTAGCGCAGCGTATATACTGCGTGCAACCTATTCTGCCAATGCTCCAAATATTCATCTGAATCTGAGGTACAGGAGCTTTCACAGTCCCATGCAATTCATCCATCATCTATCGGATTAACCCAGTCTTTCTCTCGTGTAGTTATTTTATAGATCTAATCCAAAACATCATCACTTTCCTCATAGTTTCGGACTGGTTTAGTATAGCATAGTCTTTCTGCAAGGTCCAATCATGCTACGATCCAGAGCGATTTCCTTTCAAACGACATTGTCTACTTCTTCAAATTGATTACCCCATTCATGTCGATAGCCCAATCAATTCCCAGGAGCGTGGGGTATATATTTCTATCATCAACAATCTCTATCATTTCAAAATTGACCAGCGCACTCACACCTTCTATATCTACATTCACTCCATACAATCGCCCCATAGGGATAACCTTCTGCTGGTTTTTCATCCTTAGTTGAATCGGAGAACACTACAGTGCAGGTCTCCTAATTCTTTCCCATGTCTGTTTAGGAAAAACGTTTGCATCAGACCCCAGAACCAAAATAACCTGATCCATCTCATAGTCTCTTATTTTCATGGTGAGCCTCATTTCATGCATTGTTCTTGTCTTATGTTTTCCGATCTTTCTGACTGCACAGTGTCCTTCAGGAGCATTTTCCTTACCATCACACTCTTTTATAAATTCTTGTAGCCCTTTCACCGCCTTGCTATCACATAGTAGTTTCATACAAGTCTCCAAGAAGATGGTAAGTATAGAGGGGTCAACCTCTGCAAGTAGTTTGTCTTGAATTCCTAAGGTAGAGGTCTCAGCGAAGCTCTTCTTTGCCTCCATGAATGTTTCCTTCACATGCTCTAGATCAAACCCAATCTCCTTTTCTAGAGCCTTGCGAACCCACCCACTTTCTTCAGGTTGTTTCCCTTTATCATCACCAGTCATCATCCAGTTTCATAACATGATATTCACATTTGGATCCTCCTCAACAGGCTCAACCCTCATCATCTATAAATTCTGGGTAGGTTTCTGAGATTGCGTCTTCTTCTCCTACATCTTAGCTATTAGCACAGGGAATTCTTCTATTGTGTGGTCGCACTGAGTGTAGCATCGACATGATAGGCATGTCGGTTCGTACACTCCCACGCATAGTGCCATGGTGTTCCGCAATTATAGCAAAATGGCTTGTCCATGACCTCTCCTAGGTCCTCCTCCTCCTTAGCCTTGTCTGTGCCCCTGATATTCTTTGTGTGCTCCCCCATCACCCTAATCCGTAGGCCGAGTTTTAGCTTGCATTTGATACATAGGCATCTTTTCTATCATTAATTCGTAGCTACGGAAATAGCGCTCATCATGGCCCACCGATTTACAAAAATCGCAAAATAATTATTGTGGTGTCTGCACAAACTTTTGCAGCAAGTGGAAATTATTTGTTACATGTTTTCCAGCCACTTGACAAATAGCGCACCATAACGCAGGGCTTGTACTTGGTCCTGTTGGAGCTTCCTACCTCAGGGGAATTGGTCCTCCCCCTGTAATATAATTCATGAAGATAAGGTAGTGAGCTTTATCATGCCCCTAGATTTTACACTTGAGGCACCAAATTTCCTTGCACACCTCCAGCTGAGCCACTTTTTCCTTTTTTCAAGCTCTACAATTCCAGGCAAAGTTTTTGCAACTTCGTGTGAATCTATAGGTGGGGTAGGAGCATGGCTATAATCCAGTCACTATCTGTGAGATTCATATTAGCTTCTTGGATCTAGCACTTCAATCTTTGCTCTAATTCCCAAGGCATTTCGCTGACCCTCATCGCAATTTCCTTGAACCCAACTATTGATCGCGACTTAGACTTAGGCTTACCAAATTCTTTGTTTAGAGCGGTCTGAGTGTCTGCTAATGACGCTAATGGATTATCAGTGTAGTACTTAATGTACCATGTCAACGCGTGATCTTGTAGGGTAGTAACCAACTGCACCTTATTTATATTATCATTTGTAATTTTTGTGCTACCCACATAGCCTTCACAACAAACCAAAACTAATATGGATCCTCACTTCCTAAGCCCTTGAAAATGGGAAACTCATTATATTTGACATGTTGAATGGTGACAAAGCTGGTGGGGGTGTGGGCGAAGGTGTATGTTATGGAGGTGAAGGTGAAGGTGGTGTGGGCGGATGATGTATTTGCATAAAACCTCGCCTTATCAACTAGATAGTGCTTCACAGTGAGGCTTTTACTGCTCCCTCATCGTCACTCGAAGGAGGTTTAATCAATGGGCTATATTGAGGGCTTGTTCTTCCCTTATCTCTAAAGAGCTTCCCACTTCGCATATCTCCGAACATCAAGGTAGTGGAATAACCCCCTTTTCACACAAGGGAATCTTGATCCAGGTATTCAAAGATCTCAAATACTTACCTCGCGGTCCCTTTGAAGAAACATCGCTCCACTTCATTGTAGTTGACTGAAGAGTCAACCGCAAATTCTGTCACAAATCCTCCTATGACTCGATCAAGATAGTGATCAGCAGCTGACGTGATCTTATATTCAGAAGATTCCAACCCGCACTGGTTCCAAGGTCCACACTATTGGACCGTCAAGCCTCCACCTTCCTTGACCATCTTCCAGTTTAGTGATCTACTCATATAGTTCAATTGGGAAGGTGCAGAAGAATATTTTGCCTATGTCTAAATATATTTCCAACCACTCTTCTTTCGTGAGGCGCGGATTCCTGTTTTCTTCGTATAGTTCAATCGAGAAGGTGCAGAAGAAGATTTCGTCTATGTATAAATATACGTCCAACCACTCTTCTTTCGTGAGGCGCGGATTTTTGTTTCCTTGCTCAGCAAATTCATGGATCTTTCTATCAAACCACTTCTCAATTTCCTTCTTGGTCAGATTCCAGTGATGCGACATCACACATCTCTTTATGAAGATCCTGGTCCTAGCAATGGAACCATTTGTTGGCATAGTGGGTCCTGACCCAGGTTTAGAGTTAGTTGTGCCAAACAAATCCCTACACTACTAGCCCTTTTGGCATCAATCCGTGATGCATGAACTAAAGTCTCATCCGAAGCAGTATGGGGGGATGTTGGAACCAAGTTTTTGCACCCAGAGATCAATGTGATGTCCTTTTGTGACCTAGATCTTCCTTTGTGTAGATTGATAAGCCTTTATGGCTTATCACTTTAACTTCCTTTAATGTGATTTTAGACCTCCGCAAAGGTCTACGACTAGCTTTTGCGGACCCTGAACAGGCAAATTAGCTACTTACATGAACCATAGATTATCCTTAGTTCAATAATTACTCGAAATTGCCTAAGTGTTCAATAAATTTAACAAAAAGTGTTATGATTTTTGCGTATCCACTTAACATTAATTGCATTCAGATAACAATACAGATCAAGTAAAGTCACACATCAATACATCATTATTTCATAAAACCATCATTCATCGTAGCATATAGCGCATTCATACATAATAGAAGTAAAGAGACTAAACATAGGAAATTATGTAACAATATTCTTTATTAATATTCATCAAAGGTTTACAGACTCAAAACTTCCCTACGCACTCAGATGTGGGCATTACTCTAAGCCTCTTCGCACACAACTGCAAAGCCTTTCTTCTTACTCTCCTACACTAACGCTCTAGACTCTTTCCATCCTACCCATAGACAACTTCCCTTATTTTGCCTTAGACTCTCTAAGACACACCTATTTATACAATCCCATGGTTTGTGGACCATGTTTAGATCTTCATAAACTGACTCAAATTACATAAAAGAGGGTTAAAAACCCTTTTTGACTCTTAACTAGCTATGTGCTCCGCAGCCACAATTTGTGGAGACTTTACATCAAAACTTGGAATTTTGCCCCAAAATTGACCCAGGGGACTCGATCCCAACAGATACCAAATCTCCAAACAAATCATTTTGATCCAAATAATATTCATCTTAGATCGGGAAAAGTATTGCAAAGAATAAATTCTCTTGCTCCTATTGAAGAAAAACATCCAAAAGAAGATGTAGAGGAGACTAAAAAATCATGGACCACATTTGATGAAGGGCGGTCATTAGAGCCTGAGATTCAAGAATTTTTATTATGCTTATCATCATATCCTTTATGTGTTCAAGGGAATAGTCAGAAAATAGTAAAAGGTTTGAATTACATCTACGAAGAGGCCATACAATATGATCTAGATGAGCAAGAGGACTAAGGGTATCACAACTATATTGAGATTTGGTTCCATAAATTCATTAAGCTAGAGCACCAGTACCTTCTTCAACAATTCTTGATATCATCAAAGCAATGGTCTCTCATATTCAAGTAAATGTCAAAGCATATGTTTTGAGCCTACACATGATTTTGTCTTTCATCTTGTTATGCACATGGATCCATTGGATGTATTCCTATTCTTGAAAGAGATTTTCCCTTTTTCAAGTAGAGTAGGATAGATGAATAAAAGAAAAAAAGGAAAAGAACATAAGAGAAAAAATAAAATCTCAAGTGAAACATTGACTCACTGATTGAAAACCTCCTTGAGTTGGTTAGTGAGTTGGAAAGAAAGAAAAAAAAGAGAAAAAGGAAAAATATCCTAGGTGAAAACCTGCTTTGAGGCATCTAGGCAGGCCTACTGGTTGAAATCCCACTAAGGCAACTAGTAGGCCAAAAAACAATGAATAAAATAAAAGGAAAAATAATTATTTTCTCTAGGTATATCTCTCTGATGAATGCATGTGCTCTCCAACCTCTACAAGCAACAAGAACAAGTTATCACCATAAGAAAAAGCTTATCAAAAATCTAGTCAAGGGAAGTCAAACTTAATCCTTCATTTCCTTTTCCTAGATGCTCCAATGGGACCAATGTTATGTCAATATATCACCCTTATTAATTCCCAACATTTACCCATCATTCACAAGCCTTTCCCATTCATTATCCTCGTTGTCCTTAAGTGTCATAGGAAATTT
The DNA here is from genome assembly GCA_000404065.3 of Pinus taeda. Taxonomy (NCBI): domain Eukaryota; kingdom Viridiplantae; phylum Streptophyta; class Pinopsida; order Pinales; family Pinaceae; genus Pinus; species Pinus taeda. The sequence continues at coordinate 61,256 of APFE031413483.1, read as the reverse complement.
TTGTGTCGCTACAGGATTACCAAAAAACATAGGGCACAAATTGTTTTTACCATATCTATAATATCATGCATCCATTGGCTGAGTTGTTTCATGGGGGAGATACATATGGATGATGGTAACATGCTCAAGAAATTTTAGCAAATTCCAATGCATATTTTTTTGATAAATCAACCACCATAACCTACATCCATTTTTTATTTTTCTAGATATTTGTGCATCAATTGGCCAAGATTTTTTATGAAGATATGCATAAGGATGATGGAAACATGCTAAAAAAAATTAGGTGAATCCAATCTATCATTTGTAAGATATGGATTAAACAAGTCTTCTACGAGATTGTCCTATAATGCTATAGGATTGTCCCAAATTTAGTACAAGATTGTGATCGACATATAGAATGGGTTTAGATCATATGTTTTCCATGGGGGAAAGAAAGGAGAGGTTCACCACACCACCATCACCCTTCCTACACACCATTTAGCCACTTTTCCACCCAAATAATCATTTATGTCCATAAAAACCCCATTTTTACCTCTCCTTTCATTATTTTCACCACAACCAAAGCTTCTAATCCTTGTCCATGAGTTTAACATGAATTATCAAAGTTTTTGGATGCATTGTATGAAGGTTGTTGATGAGCCCCAAAAATGAATAATTATATGGGCTCATTTAGCCTCCTAATTCGACTTATCCACCATTCTCATTAGTTTATTGCATGTTTTTTATTATATTATGCTAATAGAGTGAGTTGGGTTAGTCATTATGCCAACAAGTCTAATGGGTGCTTTATGCAGTTTTTTTGGTCAATTTTGAGACAAAATCAAAGGTTTAATGAGCACTTGGCAGCCAAATTCGTGGAAGAACAAGGGAGAGGATCTGTAGGAAGGTGTCCCCTTCATTTATGAGCCCTTACCTCGAATTCTCCATCAAAAACTCGGAGCACAAGGGGCAGCCAAGCAAGTCAAGTAGGACTGATGTTAATTGCAAGTTTTGGCAGTCGAGTTCCTAAAGTTTAGGAGGGTTGTTGGGGTCCTCAATTTGTATAAATAAGAAGGCATAGGGCCTCAGTTCAGTTAGTCAGTTTTTAGTCAGATTTTAGTTAGATTGTAGCTAGATTTTAGTCAGTAGGTTAGCACTTTAGTGAAACTCTGTATCAGCACATTTTCGAGCTTTTTCTTGTAGACAGTTTTTGGGATGTAACTATTATTTTTTGATCAATAAAGATGAATCCATCTTTGCACCAACTCTAATATTTCTTAGGAGGCTATAGCTCTTGGGGTTGGGCCCAACCCAAGTGCCAGTACCTCCTTTGTGTACTTTTATGTGTCTTTGATGCATTCATAGAATAAATTATGTTATTTAGGTTAAGATCTTGCTTTGCTACTTAGGTTGTTTTTGATGGTTAAAGTAGCTTTTCATGCTTCAGGTTGATTTGATAATTTGGTAAAGGAAAATATCTGAAAAAAGGCCACCAAGCAATCCTTGATCTCATCTCTCCCTCCTTGGGACCATGAGCTGGGACTAAGGCATACTTGCTGCCACAAAAACATTATTTTTGCCTTTCCATGCAATTGCTAGTGTTAGATTTTTAGTTGGAAAATTTGATACCAGTTGTACTTGCATGTTTAGGATATGTTCTTACTTAGTTTCCATAGTTATCTTGCATGATTTTCTACCAATAAACTTATGTTCATCATGTTTCTGGTTTTTAGGTCAAATTAGGTCAAAATAGCTAGATCTTTGGTTTTTCTAGTATTTCTTCGATCAGTTTTGAGAAATAGTGTGCAGAGCATCTATAATACCTCCCTCTCTATCCTTCCTCCATCATACCACCTGCTCCAGCCCCTAATTCCAGATTCCTTCCCTTCATTTGCCACCCTTTTCCAACTTGACCTAATTCCCATATCTTTGTGCAACCTTGCTCCCTCCATCCTTGAACCAAATCCAACCGCCTTCATCACTTCTTAGCTTCATTCACCTAGTCCTAGACCCCTTCACATGCTCATCCAACCTCCATTTCCACTTTTCCACCATTTTTCCACCATCAAACCTCCAAAATCCTCTTTCGGAACATCCTGTAGAACTTCCTGTAGAACATACTATAGAACCCCTGTAGACTTCCTATAGAAGATCACGAGAGCAGTTTTTCGAGATTTGATCGCTGTGAAACTCTCTGGAAGGGTGCTAGGGACCCCTTAGGCCCTCTTCTCACCTTTCCAACCTCATGCAAGCACCTACTCCATTTCCTTTCGCCAATCAACCTCTGCACAGTCAAAAACAGTTAAAGCACATGCATAATAATTCTACAAGATTACTCCAAAATACAAAAAGATGTTCCTTTTCAGATTTCACTTTAGAAGTAGCTTAGACACATGCACTTTACCTTCCCAAGAGTCAATGGCATCCATTTCTGTAGCTTTCATCCTTTTTCTTGCACTAGTAGGGTTAGTAGGTAAAACTAGGGTTTGCATTTCCTTTCAGCTTTCAGCTTCTTTATACAAGTAGATTAGCCTCCTTTGAGTTGGCTTTCATCCATCACAGTTAAAAGCTTCTTCTAAGAGCTCATAGAAGTTGGCTTAAGCTCCTAGCGGACTTGTGCCAGTTGATCCAGTGACAGCCGCAGCAAAAGCTAGTACTTGTGCATACAGCACCGTCGCTTCCAAGTTCGTGACGAACTACCGAGTTGATAAAAGTAAAGAAGGGAGCCCCAGGAATTGCAGTATCATTGCTGCAATACTGGAGCCCACCATCTTTTTGGCATCGTTTCCAGGGAAGCATTAGAGTATTTGTGATTACTGCTTTTCTCCTATTTTCCACTGCAACCTTCTGCTCAGTAGTTTATTTCAACAAGCGTAGAGTAGTTGTTTCATTTCCATTCTGCAATTTCATTTCCACAAAAGTAGATTAGACATTTCCTGCTTTCACAGATTAGCATTTCAATTCCGCAATTTCAATTCTGCAAGCGTAGATTAGCATTTCTATTCCGCAATTTCAATTCTGCAAGCGTAGATTAGCATTTATATTCTGCAAGCGTAGCTTAACATTTCATTCCTACAATTTCATTTCAGCAAAATAGATTAGTCCTTTCCTGCTTTCATTTGAATTCTGTATTTTCATTTCAGCAAGATAGATTTTAGTTAGTTGCAGTTCAATCTATTTCAGTTTTGCAGGTACAAGCAGAAAAAACAAAAATCAACCAAAAAGATTTCCTTTCACGCCTTCTAGGAGTAGAGATAATTCAGAAAAATGTTTGCACAACACCCCCACTGCTTCACACAGCCAACCTTCTCTCTTCTTCAGTGGCTGTGATTAAGAAGAACCCCTAGGTGGACAACAAGAGATATTTGAAGAACCTCTAGGGGAGAAGAAGAAGAAAACATTCCTCTGGAGAAAATGGCTACAAACAGAAATGTTGGGAGCAGTACCTTATCCAAAAACGAATTTGCAAATCAGATGGAATATTTCAAGAGCGAGGTGAGGCCGTTTCTTGCCATGCAATTGGATACCATGTGGATCCAAAGGAAGTAAGAGGAAGCCGAGAGGGATTTGGCCATCTTTTGTCCTAGGTGCACTAGAAAGCATCCTAGGAACGAATGTCCATTGCACTCCATAGAAGTGTGTTTTGTCCGTGAAGAAGACCATCCTACGAATCAGTGCCCTTCCTTGCCCGGGCTTAAAGCTGCATATCAGAGGGCCAAAGGCACCGTTGAACCACTCTATTATATGAACCAAAGGAGAACACATGGACCCATACCTTACCAGCAAGGAATGCAAGGGACATCCCAGACTTATTACAACCCCTATCAAGCCACTTCCATGCCTTCTTGGGGTCCCCCTGCTCATTCTTCCTGGTCCACACCCCCTCCTTGGTCGTATCCATCTCAATATCATGCTCAACTAGCTACTCATCCATTTCACCCCTATGCTCAGCCACAACCTTAGTGGAATGCACCTCATTAGGGGTGGAGGCCCCAGTACAACACTCCTCTCGCTCCTTTTCCTCCACCACCTGCTCAACCGCAACCATCGCCTCCTGCTCCACCAAGGCAGCCCCAAATGCCTGCTCAACTGAACTCGAACACAAATAACAAGCAGGCTCAGCAAGTATATAGTGGGAAACCACCTGCCCAACCACAACCCCATCCACATCCATCTCAAATATACACCCCCACTCAACTACCCGTACCACCATTTCCAAACCCACACATTGTAGTAGCTCAACCCAATTACAATGTTGAGGCACAACATGTCCAAACAACTCCTCTTGAGCTAAATGATATTCACCATAGCTCAAGAAGAGTATTACAAGAAAGAGATTATATTGAAAGCATTGAAGGACCACATCCAGCAAAAGGATATTCTAAAGAGGAGAGAAAAGAACCATGGGCTGCACTTGATGAAGAGAAGACATCAAAATCAGAGATCGAGAGAGTTCCCTCATGGTTACCATCAAATCCTCCATGTATCCAATAGAAAAATCAGCAAAAAGAGGAATATGTGAAGGTCATGATATAAGAAGATATGGAGAATGATCCAGATAAGCAAAAGGACCAAGGATACCAGAGCTATATTGAGCTATGGTTCTAGAGAGTCACTAAGTTGCAGTAGTACTCTCTTCCTTAGCTATGTTTGATCCCTTCAAAGACAAATCATTTGGTCTCTGAAATCTGGATACCTGTCAAAGCATGCATTTCAAGCCTCCACATCATTTTGTCTCTAATCTCGATGTGCACATGGATCCATCGGAAGTATTCTTATACTTGACAATGATTTTGTTTTTCAAGTAGGGTAGGGTAGGAAAAAAAGAAAAAGTAAAAAAATGAAAATAAGAGGAAAATAAAAATCTAAGGTGAAAACCTCCTCGGAGGCGCCTCAGATTGGCTCATTGATTGAAAACCTCCATGAGGCGATCAATGGGTTGGAAAGAAGAGAAAAGAAAAAATAATAAGATCCCTGGGTGAAAACCTCCCTTGGAGACACCCGGGGCAGGAAATTAGGGTGAAAACCTCCATGAGGCACCCTAGTTGTTTTCAAAAAAAAGAAAAAAAAACAAAGAGAAAAAGAAAAATAGACCTAATTTCTGGTGAATCAATTGCAGGTTGCAAGAAGGACATTACAGGTTAGGAGGATCGCACAAGACAAATATAGAGGTCAGAACTAGGCTGCAAGCATCCCTCACAATCCATTCCTCCATGACCACTACCCTTTCCCAAGATTTGGTCTCATTCAGATTGAGATTTCACCTTCTACAGGAAGTTTTGTGTCTTCTACAGGAAGATCCTGTAGAGCCTGCAAACAAGCCAAAATTGATCTCCGAAGAGGACCCAAAGGTTGGGAATCTATCCATGAGGCCTGTAAACATCCCTGTTTCCATCCCTGACCCTTCTCCATCATTTTTTCCACCTCATTGTGCTTCTTTTCTAAAAACGGTGTTTTCTACAGGAAGTTCCTGTAGAAATTACAAAAAGCTAGAAATGGATTTTGAAAAGCAGTTTGGTGAACATGGAAGCCTCATTAAGGGTTCATAAATCCTCCTACAATCTTCAAACCTCTCTCCCATCAATTCCCAGTCTGGCTTGTAGCCCAAGCTCATTTTTTCTTACTGTGCAAAAAAACTGCAGAATGCTTTGAAACAAAAATACATAGAGCAGGAATTTGTTTTTTCCCTAACTTGAAAACCGTGCATCCATTTAAAAAATTGTTTTATGGGGAGTTGTAAAGGGATGATGGCAACATGCCCGAGCAATTTCAGCCAATTCTAGTGCACGGCTTCCAAGAAATCAGCCTTCATCACCTTCAGTCATTTTTGCATTTTCTCCATATCCATGCATCCATTTCAAAACCTGTTTCATGGGGAGATGCATATAGGTGATAGTAACCTACCCAAGCAGTTTTAGCCAATTCTAGTGCACAGTTTCCGAGAAATTGACCTCTGTCACCTTCAGTCATTTTCAGTTTTTCTCAAAATCCGTGCATACATTGAACAAAATTTCGTTATGGGAGGTGCATAATGGTGATAGAAACATGCTCAGAAAGTTTCAGGTCAATCCGATCTATCGTTTGGGAGCTATGAAGAAAACAAGTTGTTGTCCTGCAAAAATCTAGCATCATCAGCTTGAGGGTGCAAATCTGAACGTTGAAACAGACTCCTGCAGCTTAGATCCAACCAGAGGATACCTGCATAAGAAAAATAGCCATGTAACAACAACCAAACCAGCATGCATCCACATAAACAAAGGCATGCAGCAGAAGGAAAGGCCACAGCACCTCACAACAAATGCATCCGACTTCCAGGTACGTGACTAAACCCATTCCTCTGTTGCATGAATGTAATTTAAGAATTGCGTGAACAATGAGATGGTTGTGATTAAACACGATCGGTGGCCAGCTAACTGGCCACCCTCATAAAGTTCAAACAGCGCTCGGTTGGTGTAATCGACACGTGTGCTCAGCAATCTCAGAAAGAAAACTGAAAACAAGTAGTGGTGGCTGTTTAAACTCCAACGTAATTGATGGAAGTGATTACAAGCAGAGAACATACAGTTCATAATAACACTGCAGTGGGGACCAACGGTCTTCATGGGGCCAACGTGCACTTGGCCAGCTCACCCTCCATCAACGGAAATCTCCATAAGCAGCCAATCGAACTCATCTTTGAAATACTCTCACCACCATTGTTTCCATTTTATCATCATCCCTGTAGTTGCAACAAGCTCCATACCACCTCCATAGCAGTGAACCAGTCTTTCTCGGCCATTTTTCAAAGCCCTCCTACTTATCGGCATTCTACAGGAAGCACAGTTTCGTTCTACAGGAAACGAGAGCCTTCTACAGGAAAGCTTCTACAGGAAAGGCAAAAAACAGCCCTGCAGAAAGAAAACCCAGGATTTTCAGGGAATTTCAAGCTCAAAACAAGGTAGGCTCGAAAAAACTCCTCTATGCATGGTATGTTTGTGCAAGGTGGTGAATTGAACGACATTAGATTGGAAAATCAGAGGAAAAGTCTGCATGTGTAGTGGAAGTAAAACATTTGCCTGCATATTGCACTGAGTTTCCCCAGTTTTCCTGCATCAAAAATCTCATCCACGTTTTCTTTCTAAATTCTCCTGTAGGGAAGATATATGCAGTCGTGGAGGCTAGCCTGTGCGTGTGTAAAAAAATTTAGGATTTACATATCTGTCTGTGTGCTGAGAAGAGAACCTGATCCTTGTGCTCTGCATGTAAAAACAAAATTATTCCTTTCATAAGCAAACAGTCGAGTTCTGGGTGATAGCAGTCTTAAAATAAGGGACTTGTTGCTAGTTGATATTGGACACACGAGAAATTCCTTCTTGGGTTCAGGGGAAACCAAATTCAGCTATCCTCTGTCTCATATTGATTGTTTGGTTGCTTGAGCATTTCCTTTTCTGATTAAAACATAAAAAGAGCACTCTCTGGAGTGAATTCAGTTTCCAAATTACGAAGTACATCACGTGTGAAGGGAGGTTTAGCATCATCTATGGTTATCATTTCAGGTTGTTATGTGAACTAAGGCATGGGATTGCCTTGCCTCCAGCCAAGAAACTGAGAATCCCTTATTTCCTTCTTTATTCACTAATTGAATGTGGTACAAAGTTAAATGAAGGGATCCTAGATCATTTGGCCCATCATGGGCTCATCAAACTATTGGTGGAAGATGCTTTGCACACCTACATTGTTCCCATATCTTGGGAAATCTTCAGAAACATGTCCAGGGATGAAAATATTAGAATTTTGGCTGAAAACATCACCCCATCCAGCAGTGAGGAGGGAGAACACACTGAAGAAGGTGAGAAAACCAATGGTGAAGGAACACAGGACATTAAAGCACAGAAAGAACAGAAAGAAAAAGGGGAAATGGGCCAGATTGCTGAGCCTAAAATAGAGGAAGAAACAACAGCAAAAACACCAAGGGAAAAGAGGATGCAAAGTAGGACAGAGAAGGTCGAAAAAGCCCAAATGAAGGTTGCCACTGCCAAAGCAGGCACACAAAAACAAAAGGAAAAGACACACCCTAAGATCTCAGCAACACACACAGAAACAGTTGACACAAGGATTTCTACAGGATGCAAGGAAAAAGAACAGCAAGAGGAGAAATCACCTGAGATATTGGCAAGGGAGGCAGCAGCTGTGCTTGCTACATTAAGCACACCTACAAAACAAAAAGGAAAAAGAAAAGGCAAGCCTCCATGTATTTTAAGGCCAAGAAAAGCACAAGAATTCAAACAAGCGAAATAGAAGGAACAGTGGAAGGACATGGACAAGAAGCTAGAATTTTATGGCACACATGAGTAGACCACATCAAAAGCTTGGGATGATAAGGAGGCCACCAGGGACATCAAAGATGAAGAGATAGATTAGTTGCTCAGAGGATGAGCAACACTTTCAGTAGGGGGGTCATGATGAGCCCCAGAAATGAGTAATTATATGGGCTCATTCAGCCTCTTAATTCGACTTAATCCACCATTCTCATTAGTTTATTGCGTGTTTTTTATTATATTTATGCTAATAGAGTGAATTGGGTTAGTCATTATGCCAACAAGTCTAATGTGTGCTTTATGCAGTTTTTTTGGTCAATTTTGAGACAAAATCAAAGGTTTAATGAGCACTTGGCAGCCAAATTCGTGGAAGAACAAGGGAGAGGATTTGTAGGAAGGTGTCCCCTTCATTTATGAGCCCTTACCTCGAATTATCCATCAAAAATTCGAAGCACAAGGGGCAGCCAAGCAAGTCAAGTAGGACTGTTGTTAATTGCAAGCTTTGGCAGCCGAGTTCCTAAAGTTTAGGAGGGTTGTTGGGGTCCTCAATTTGTATAATAAGAAGGCATAGGGCCTCAGTTCAGTTAGTCATTTTTTATTCAAATTTTAGTTAGATTGTAGTTAGATTTTATTCAGTAGGTTATCACTTTAGTGCAGCTCTGTATCAGCACATTTTTGAGCTTTTTCTTGTAGACAGTTTTTGGGATGTAATTATTATTTTTTTATCAATAAAGATGAATCCAGCTTTGCACCAGCTCTAATCTTTCTTAGGAGGTTATAGCTCTTGGGGTTGGGCCCAACCCAAGTTTCAGTACCTCCTTTGTGTACTTTTATGTGTCTTTGCTGCATTCATAGAATAAATTATGTTATTTAGGTTAAGATCTTGCTTTTCTACTTAGGTTTTTTTTTATGGTTAAAGTAGCTTTTCATGTTTCAGGTTGATTTGACGGTTTGGTAAAGGAAAATATCTGAAAGAAGGCCTTCATGCAATCCTTGATTTCATCTCTCCCTCCTTGGGACCATGAGCTGAGACTAAGGCATACTTGCTGCCACAAAAACATTGTTTTTGCCTTTCCATGCAATTGCTAGTGTTAGATTTTTAGTTGGAAAAGTTGATATCAGTTGTACTTGCATGTTTAGGATATGTTCTTACTTAGTTTCCATAGTTATCTTGCATGATTTTCTGCCAATAAACTTTTGTTCATCATGTTTCTAGTTTTTAGGTCAAAACAGCTAGATCTTTGGTTTTTCTAGTCTTTCTTCAATCAGTTTTGAGAAATAGTGTGCAGAGCATATGTAAGACCTCCAATCTATCCTTCCTCCATCATACAACCTGCTCCAACCCCTAATTCCAGATTCCTTCCCTTCATTCGCCACCCTTTTCCAACTTGACCTAATTCCCATATCTTTGTGCAACCTTGCTCCCTCCATCCTTGAACCAAATCCAACCACCGTCATCACTTCTTAGCTTCATTCACCTAGTCTTATACCCCTTCACATCCTCATCCAACCTCCATTTCCACTTTTCCACCTTTTTTCCACCATCAACCCTCCAAAATCCTCTTTCGGAACATCCTGTAGAACTTCCTGTAGAACACCTGCAGACTTCCTGTAAAAGATCACGAGAGAAGTTTTTCAAGATCTGATCGTTGTGAAACTCTCTGGAAGGGTGCTAGGGGCCCCTTAGGCCCTCTTCTCACCTTCCCAACCTCATGCAAGTGCCTACTCCATTTCCTTTCGCCAATCAACCTCTGCACAGTCAAAAATAGTTAAAGCACATGCATAATAATTCTACAAGATTACTCCAAAATACAAAAAGATGTTCCTTTTCAGATTTCACTTCAGAAGTAGCTTAGACACATGCAATTTACCTTCCCAAGAGTCAATAGCATCCATTTCTGTAGGTTTCATCATTTTTCTTGCACTAGTAGGGTTAGTAGGTAAAACTAGGGTTTGCATTTCCTTTCAGCTTTCAGCTTCTTTCTACAAGTAGATTAGCCTCCTTTGAGTTATCTTTCATCCATCACAGTTAAAAGCCTCTTCTAAGAGCTCATAGAAGTTGGATTAAGCTCCTAGCGGACTTGTGCCAGCTGATCCAATGATAGCCGCAACAAAAGCTAGTACTTGTGCATACAGCACCGTCGCTTCCAAGTTTGTTACAACTACCGGGTTGATAAAAGTAAAGAAGGGAGCCCCAGGAGTTGCAGCATCATTGCTGCAATACTGGAGCCCACCACAACGCCTACACTATCCGCCTCAGGTCATGTACAATATTGTGTGACCATGGGTTGGGGCTAAACCTCTGGCCCTTAGGTCTTGGCTCTTGCGGTCACGAGGGGTGTCATTGGACAAGGGGCTAGGATCTTAGGCCCAGCAATTTTCCCAAACGTATAATGTGCTAAAATTTAAATACTATTTCTTGCCTATGCCTATTAAGAGCCACCACATCCTGTAGAATGTTTTCCTTTGTTGGCTTTTGAATTAAATAACAGTAGTATGATTGTCTTGTTAACTAATTTTCTTTATTGATTCAAGAGCACATGAATTGAGTTTAATAAGTAACAATAATGACAATGAGAGTTTGGATTTAGATTAAAATTGTAATTCTTAAGATAGAGGATTTAATTATAGGTTTTATTTCAAGCAAGAGTGATTTATGATTTTGAGCAAGTGAGAACATATTTTCAATTCATTTTGGTTTTTCATGCAACAATGTGTTATTATGATAGATAAGTTGATTCCTTTAGAAAATTGAGTTTCTATCAAAGTATAATTCATACATATAGCAGAGAGAGAGATTGTGTTTGTTTTTCTGAGTTAAATTTCATTTTACAAGTGTGAGATTGATTTATAATTTTGAGATTTTCATAGGTTACGTGGATTTCATAATTAGATATAATTTTTAAAAGAGTGCAATTAATTTTCATAAGTGTGGGATTGATTTACTTTTATGCAAAGTTGTGAAAGTTTCTTTTGAAGCAAAGTGTGAGATTTTCCATAAGTAGTCTTTGATAAAAGAGTGTGATCATTTTATTTTCTAGGAATAATTACTCTACCCATGTGCATTCCAATAGCATAATTTAGAATCTATATTTAGATAACTAAGTTTAATTTAGAGATGTGAATAACCAAGGACTTCTAGCACATACAGTGTAGAGAACAATCTTTCGAATTAATCACATTGTAAGGATTGGGTCTCAATGATGCATCCCTACACCTTTTGAGAAACATCAAATTAGATTTCTTCTTAGCAATTTGCAGTCATGCCCATTCAAATTGACGAGCTTTGTCAGCCATTCCCTTTCCGTGAAGGGTGATTATTGTTAGATCTAAGACTTTTGTGATCCATAACGTAGAGAACAGTCTTTCGGATTAATCACATTGTAAGGATTAATCACATTCTTTCGGATTAATCCTTACAATGTGATTAATCTAAAAGACTATTCTCTACATTATGGATGAAAAAATTCTTAGATCTAACATACAGTGCACTTACACTTCATCATATTACTAGCCCTAGTTGATCATTTCTGCAAGTAATTTAAAGTTAATTAAATTACCAAACATTTTAGTGTCGTTACCCGAGAAATTTAAATAGGAGTCTTTTCTTTAAACAAAAAAAACAAAAACAAACAAACAAAACAAAAAAGCAAAGAAACAAACAAAAAAATGATATGCATAGGGAAAGAGATTCTAGAGGTATATTTGTAGGTAGAGGTAAAAGTTTAATTCCAACATCATCACTCACCCGATCACGACCTCGTAGTGCCACACCACCCACTCAAACTCATATTCCATCACTTGCAGGCAAACATAAACTTCCTGAGGTACTTAGATATAAAATCCAACCTAGAGATTCACCAACCTCATCAACCGAAGTAGTAATAGAAGAAGAAGATCCTACATCCCCAACAGAAGGAGTAATTTTCCTATCTTCAACTGGAGAAAGGCTTCTAGGACAAGAGCTAGAGATCCCTAGTGAAGAAGAATATGAAGAAACTTATTTTAACTTACCATTGATAGAAGAAACAGAACTAGAAAAGCTAGAAGAACCAGAAAACCCAATTTTGGAACCCTATATTAGTTCTGAAGAATCTACAATGGTTGGAGAAGGGGAAGGAGAGGTACATAATGTTAATGGTGAACAACCTAGGATTGGAGGAGGAAATAGAGGAGGAAATAGAGGTGGAGGAAGAGGGAGAGGAGGAGGTAGAGGAGATCCAGAACCCTTTGGATTTCCCATTCTTGATGGAGATACAACAACCATAATGAAAAACATCTCACTCTCCATCCTTCCAAATTTTCATGGACTAAGAAGTGAGGATCCTGAAGCATTTATCTTTGAGTTTGAAGTCTTGTGTAGAAATTATGATTACTTGCTTGACCCTCAAAAGTTGAAATTGTTTCTAGCAACTCTTAAGGATGCAACATTAAAATGGTTCATGGGCTTAGGAGCACATTCTATAAGAACATGGGAAGAAATGAAGACTACATTCTTAGAGAAGTATAAGGGTTATTGTATGCCCCACAATATTAAGCATGAAGTCTTTAAAATGATGCAGAAAAAAGATGAAAATCTTGAAGATTTCATTGAAAGATTTGCTTATAATGTTAAAAGGGCTAAAGTGCATGAACTAGATGAAGAAACTTTGAAATATATCTTACTAAAATCCATCAACGATGAGTAGATTGATCTTTCCAATTTGATGGGTAAGGCCCGAGATATTTCTCAGTTATCATTTGAAGAAATTTTTGAATTGTGCATACACATTTGAAGAGGTAAGGCAAGATCTGGGAAAAATCCAAGAGATCCTCTCATGTATAGGATTAATAAATCTGCAGTTGGGACTGTAAGTAGGGTTGAATTAGGAAATTTTCTTGACAATTTTAAAACATACATTTTGGGAAGTCTTAGTGAACAAATAGATACCCTTAAAGTGAAAAACAAGCAAAATGCTGAAAATGCTACATTGTCAACCTTTTGTCCCAAATGTAGAAAGAAACATGCTCTGAGATAATGCCCTCTTCACTTAAAAATTGTATAAACCCGTGTTATATGTGCAGAAAAATCATGATACAAAAGAATGTCCTTCAATACCAAGTCTTAAAGTTGTTTATCAAGAGGAAATAATACCAATTCAAATAGATTCCCTCTGTTTTATTGCTAAGAGACCATGGCAAAATTCACAACCAAATATGACTCAGGGATTTAACACTCAAGCATTTGCACAACCATCACAAAACAATTGGATTGCACCCATGCCTTGGGAATCTTGGCCTTAACCTTGGGCACAAGGATGGAAAAATCCTTATGGTAAATATCCTTAAGGTCAACAACCTTATCTTGTTTTTCCACCACAATATTTTCCTCAACATGTTCAACTAACTCAACCTTAGAATCCAAATCCACAACTTTCAATACCATTTCCACAAAGACCAAATCCATTGCCTGCTCAACCACTTCCAAATCCAAATAATAATAAAAATTCATAACCTGTTTACAATATGGAAGGACAAAATTTCCAAACTTACATGATAACTCCACTAGATCTAAACAATTTCCAACTTAGATCTAGTAGAGTATTGGAAAAGAAGTCCCCGACAATTTTTATTTAATAATTTGAAAAAAGAAAATGCTGCTAAAAAAGAGGAAACTCTCAATGAAAAAGAAAACTTCAACAACAAGTCACCCCTACATATTCTGATGACATTCCAACTCCTATTATGGAACAACCTTCAGTATTTGTTTCAAAACCACCTTTTCCTGAAAGATTAAAAATTGATGAAGGGGTAGAAAAACAAATTTTATTGCCTGATTACGATATGATAGACGAACTGAAGAATGTTTGCATAAAGATTCTTTTGCTAAAAGCCATTAAGGAGATACCAATTTTTGCAAAGACAATTAGGGAGTTGAGTATTAAAAGACTAAAAAGAAAGAGAAAAGAAATCAGAAGAATTCAGTTGGTTGGAAAAATTGCAGGTATCATGATGGGAAAAACAAAAATTTAGAAATACCTTGATCCAGGAAGTCCCATTGTGAAAACGCGTATCAATGGTATTGAAATTCCAAATACATTGATTAATTTAGGAGCGGCTATAAACATCATGAGTAAACAAATTATGAATCAATTGAAACTTCATAATTTCAATATACACCTACATTGTTGCAATTAGTAGACATATATGTTTCAAACCTAATGGTGTATTAGACGACATATTTGTATCCTTAGATTATTGGGAGTATCCTATTGATTTTATGATTATAACACCTAAGAGTAATTTAGGAGGACATCCATTGATTCTAGGAAGACCACGGTTAGCTACAGTTGATGCTTTTATAAGTTGTAGATCTGGTGATATGTTTATTTCTAATGGAAGTTCAACAAAAAAATCACATTATATCCTCCTATAAAAACAACAATAGAAGTAGAAAGTGAAGAATGGATAGGTGATGATATTGATATACGACAAATATTTGCTACTTCACAAATAGATGAAGAAGATCATATTTTGAATTTAATGGAAAATAATGAGTCTTCCTCATATTGTGAATCTAATCAAAGTTTTCAAGAACAATACAATATTGAATATTTATCATCTCATCAATTATCTTTACAGTCTATGGAAAAAAATGGCAATTCTCCAATAGAAATCTTCAAAGAAAAAACCTTGAATATCAATAATAAGCTAGAAGAATTTCAAAAGAAAGATTTAATAAAGATGTTACAAGAACATTCATCTGCTTATTCATGGGAATACACTGATATGAAAGCAATTTATCCTAATATTTGTATACATCATATTTACATTGAAGAAAATGCTAAACCATTCTGACAACCTCAGAGGAGAATGAATCCAAATTTGAGAGAAATTGTTAAAGAGGAATTACAAAAATTGTTAAATGTGAATTTCATTTATCCGATATCAAATAGCGGGTGGGTTTCACCATTGGTAATTGTTCCTAAAAAGAATGGAAAACGGAGAGTATGCATTGAATATAGGGAATTGAATAAAGCTACCTTAAAAAATCAATTTCCACTTCCTTTCATAGATCATGTTTTAGACACATTGGCAGGAAAGAAATATTTCTCATTTCTAGATGGTTTTAGTGGATATAACCAGATCCATGTAGCTCCAGAAGATCAAGATAAAACCACTTTTACCTATCCATGGGGAACCTATGCCTACCAAGTACTTCCTTTTGGGTTATGTAATGCACCTGCAACATTCCAAAGGTTAGTTTTAGGAATTTTTTCTGATCTAATTCATGATTGTGTGGAAGTTTACGTGGATGATTTTACGGTTTATGGAAATTATTTTGAATAAGCTCTTAAAACTTTGGAAAAAGTTCTCATTATATGTAAAGAAGCAAATCTCTCATTAAGCCATGAAAAATGTGTTATGATGTTTACTGAGGGGATTTTTTTAGGACACCATATTCAAGGATATCGAATTAGAGTGGACACATCTAAAGTAGAAGTTATTTCTAAATTATCAATTCCAAATGGTCAAAGAGATGTCAGAAGTTTTCTCGGTTTTACTCATTACTATAGAAGATTCATAGAAAACTTTACAAAAATTGCACCCCACTTCTCAAATTGCTCACAAAAGATTGTGAATTCAATTGAAATTCTGATTGCCAAAAAGCTTTTGAAGCATTGAAAGAAAATATTTCTGAAGCACCCATTCTGAGAGGGTCAAACTAGAATTACATTTTCACATTTCAACCGATGCTTCAGATACAGCATTAGGAGTTGTTCTAGGACAAAAAGATTTAATTCTTTATGCCATTTACTATACCAGTAAAAAATTGACTCTTGTAGAATTAAACTATACTGTAACATAAAAAGAGTTTTTAGTTGTTGTCCATGCCATCAACAAATTCAGACATTACATCACTGGCTATGAAACCTTTGTACATACATATCATTCTGCAATTAGTTAATGAATAAACCTATCACCAATGTCAGAATGACAAGATGGTTGTTGTTGATGAAAGAATTTAACATCACTATTTTGGATTGACCTGGGAAACAAAATACAGTGGTTGACTTTCTATATAGGATTCAAAATGATAATAATGATGTACTTGTAGAAGATAATTTTCTCGATGAATATATTTTTGCAGTATCTATTAAATCTCTTTGGTTTGCAGATATTGCTAACTATTTGGCTACAAGGAAGTTACCATTATATTTGACTCCTTGAGAGAAAAGAAAAATAATTCATATTAGTGTATCTTACTCATGGATAAATGGAGAATTGTACAAAACAGAGCCAAACCTGATTATTCAAAGATGTGTTAGAGAAGATGAAGTACCATAGATATTAAATGCTTGTCATGATGAACCATATGGAGGACACTTCGCTGATAAAATAATTGCTTACAAAATCCTTCTCTTAGGATATTATTGGCCTTCCCTTTTCAAGGATGCCAAAGAATATGTAAAGAGATATGATAGTTGTTACAGAATGGGGAAACATGTTCCTTCAGATGGAATGCCTCTGCAACCTCAAGTGCTCATTGAACCTTTTGAGAAATGGGCTCTAGATATTGTTGGTCCAATTAATCCACCATCCAAACAAAAAAGGTACATTCTTGTTTGCATTGATTATGTTACAAAATGGGTAGAAGATAAAGCACTTTCTTTTGCTATTGAAAATGTTTTAGTTTCATTTCTTTTCGAGGATATTTTTTCTCATTTTGGTGTCCCAAGGGAAATTGTGACAGATCAAGAAACTCAATTTACATCCAAGTTGGTACAAAAGATAATGGAGGAATATAAAATCAAACATCAGAAGTCCACTCCATATCATCCACACGCAAATGGGCGGGTGGAATCTACCAATAAAGTAATTGAAGCAATTCTTACCAAGACTACGCATTTGCATAGAAGAGACTTGGCAGAAAAGATTCCAGAAGCTTTATGGGCACACCATACCACATGGAGAAATACTACAGGACATACTCCCTATGAACATTTTTATGGGAAGCAAGTCTTATTTCCAATTGAGTTCCAAGTAAAGACCTTCAAGAAAGTAGTTAAATTAGGGCTTTATCTATCTGAAGCACATAGACAAAGAATGGAGTAGTTGAATGAACAAGATGAGATAAGATAGGATGCTACTCAAATAATCAACATAGTTCAAAAAAAATTCCAGGTGGCATGACAAGTACATAAAGGAAAGCAATTTTCAGCCAGGAGTTTAAATATTTTCAAGGAAAATTTCAAACTCATTGGCTTGGGCCTTATTAGATTGAAATTGTTTTTGATAATGGTGCAATTAGGATCAGGGCCATTGATGAAGAAAGAGTCACCTTCCTTGTAAATGGTCATCGATTGAGAATTTATCACAAGTCATTGACAAAGGAATAATTTATCAAAAACCTGCAAGATAATATTGATTTGAAGATGATTAGGAAGGATTTTCCTTCCTCTCTAACTTGATTTGTAAAGATTTTTTTTTCTTAAAATAATAATAATAATAAAAATAATAATAAAATTGTATAAACATGAAAACCCACTCTGTTGACATGTTTATACAGAAAATCTAGGGTGAAAATCAAGTAATTTTGGCACCCTAAATTTTCTTTTTCAATCCTATTCTAATTCCCATTTTCTTTTTCAAGCCTATTCTAATTCCAATTTTCTTTACATCCATCTTTTTCTTTTCAGAATAAGTAGCTACAAAATTGCTAAAAATTTGTAGCTTTGATGAAATTCTGCAGCTAATATTGACAGGAATCACTGACTGGAATGATTAAAGATTTTAACAGAAGAAAATGATCAAGTCCATAGTGTAACCACCTGAGGAAAATTTCACAACAACAATCAAGTATTAGAACCACAAGTTTGAAGGTATGCAAATATTGGATTTAACAATAAACGTGAAAACATTACATTCTGAAATAATGTAGACGTTGTACCACCATTCGAAATAATGATTATTGTTCTAACTTCGGACTGAGTTATAAATATCATGTCATATCAATAAAGTTAGCCCGAAAAGCCCATTTACCATTCATCATCACGCAAACACTTCATTTTCAAAACCCTGCTTCATTGATAATTCCGCTTGCTCGTATCCATTATACTTTGTTTCTCAAGAGCTATTTTACTCATTTCCCTTAGCCGTTTCACTCAACTCCATTTGCCAATTCACTCTCTTGTCCATACTCATATTTCTGAACCTAATACCATTCCAAAACCCTATCAAAGAATCAATTATGAAGCGATACTTTGCCAACATGGGAGTCATTCTTAGAGTAGAGCCGAATTGAAAGAAATTTATGGAAGGCTACCTGTAGGTCAAGAAAATGCTACAGCAAGTGCAGTGGCTAGATTTTATAGAAAAAATTGATGATTGTGATAGAGAGGTAACCAAATATTTTGCTCGGGCCTTTGATGGAACTGAAGCAGAAGTTGGGGACATCAAAATTGTCATGACGGTCCTTCATGGCTGAGGTGACTGGACTACCTAGAATTGGTGAAAGGTGGTTCAAAAACAAGAGTATTGAAGGGAATGAATGGAAGGTGTTTTTAAAGAATCCAAGTATGGATACTATTGTTTTTAAAAAGGGTATTACGAGCATAACTCTAAAGAGTAAATGGAGGAATTTACTATTAGTTATTCATAAGTTCCTTATTTGTGAGTGTAGATTTCGTAGCATGTTTTTCTACCCTGTTCATTTAATTACGCACTTTCTTGAAGGAAATGAAATCAATTTACTCTTTTTTCGAGGAAGATGTCTGGCAATACTCAAAGAAAAATCCAGTCCATTGAAAACACTTTGTATCATCATGGCCTTGTAAAGATGCTTATTGAAGCCCATATTGAGAATATAGGAGATAACTGGGAGAATTTTCTAATTAGAAATCATTTTAAAGAAGTTTAGCAAGAAGAACCAAGTAGAAATAAGATGAGAAGAAGCAAAAGAAAATTGTTTGAAAACCCTACTGATAACCCACCTCAACCAGAACAACATTCAGAAGATGAACTTCCTCTTGAAAATATTTTAGAAAATATGAAGAAGAAAGCAAGTCAGTGAAAAAGAAGAAAATACACCCAAGGAGAAAACAGAGGAAACAAAGAAGGCCACTATAAAACAGAAGAAAACCAAAAAACAAACTCCTCTCTCATCTACCATAAGGAGAAGCGCAAGACTTAACCAAATGGTAAAGGAGTTTGTTAATATGGAAGAGGAGGAGGAACCAGAGGTCCCATCACAAACTGTCCTTACACCAATCTCTAGTCCGACAAGAAAAAAAACCCTAAATTGATCTAGTACAACAGGAGATATATGACTATATTGAGTCTCTACAGAAAAAGGCTACAAAAAAGGCATCATCTTCTTCAATTCAAGAAAAAAAAAAATCAGTCTGACAATCCACAAGAACCTCTAATTGTGAATACTTTGAAGCAATAAAATTTTCAATTAGAGACATTCAACAAACATCTAAAACAGGAACATGAGACATTAAAGGTGCAAAATGAAATTAAAAGAACTAAAAATGATATCATTATGTTACATCTAGGCTTATGATATGAAAAGAACAAAAAGCTAAAGGAGAAGAACAAGTCTCACAAGAGGAAGGTTATAAGTTTGAAATACAATTTTTTTATGAAGAAGCATAGGATGGAAATTGCTAAGAAGAAGGTAAAGAAAACAAACTTGGATGTTCTAGATCAAGCTTCTAAACGAGACAGTGTAGTGATAGAGAAAGACTATCAGTTTTAAATTGTTGCATGTGTACATGCAATGACCTCCGTGTGGGGGAATGTCGAGCCTCATAAGTGCTTCTTTTTTACGCCATTTCTCCACCTATTTTACTCCTTTTTTATCATCATAATCACTCAATGGGAAACAAATACATAATATATGGCATGGTAGGTATATAAAAGCCTTGTATTTCATAAGTTAATAATGTTCTTTATTATTAGTCTAATATTTGTTTTAGCTACCAGATTGGGATGATTCTGCAGCTAAGTCCATTGTTTCATAGGTTCTAAGGTGCCAGCTAGAGAGCAAAGTATATGGAAAGGCGACAATAAATGCACTCTAGGATTCCCTCCTACCTTCATGAACTAGATCGATAAAGGAAGCTTTCAGTTACGTGGTAAAAGAAAAATTCAACTCTGTTAGCTATAACAGACGAGCGAGGAACGATATATACACCTAACGATTTTCTTTGTTAATAGCAAATCGTTAGCGAATTTCATTATGATATATTTCATTGTTAATTTTAGTATTTTGTAAAGTGAAGCTAGGCATGAAGCTCTAAACATTTAATGATATGGGCTTTATAAAAAGACTTCATAAGCAAACATAAACACATTGATTTTTTTTATGTGACAGTGAGAATTAAAAACTTTGTTTCCAATTCAATTATAAAGAATCCTTCTTATTTCGATGTGTGGTTGATTGTTCAATTGGATCTCGTGACCATCTTCTTGTAGAGGGCCCCCTCAAGTAGTAAGGTTCTTTTATGTTTTTAAGTAGAATTTCCTTATATCATTTCATAAGCTTATTTTCTGGATGCATCATGTAGAACGTTTTCCTTTGTTGATTTTTGGGTTAAATAGCAATAGTATGATTGTCTTGTTAACTAATTTTCTTTATTGATTCAGGAGCACATGAATTGAGTTTAATAAGTAACGATAACAACAATGAGAGTTTGGATTTAGATTAAAATTGTAATTCTTAAAACAAAAGATTTGATTATAGGTTTTATATCAAGCAAGAGTGGTTTATGATTTTTAGCAAGTGAGAACATATTCCCAATTAATTTTGGTTTTTCATGAAAAAGTGTGTTATTATGATGGATAAGTTGATTCCTTTATAAAATTGAGTTTCTTTCAAAGTATAATTCAGACATATAACAGAGAGAGAGAGAGTGTGTGTGTGTGTGTGTTTTTCTAAGTTAAAGTTCATTTACAAGTGTGAGATTGATTTATAATTTTGAGATTTCCATAAGTTGCATGGATTTGATAATTAGATATTATTTTTATAAGAGTGTAATTAATTCTCATAGGTGTGGGATTGATTTACTTTTATGCAGAGTTGTGAAAGTTTCTTTTGAAGCAGAGTGTGAGATTTTCCATAAGTAGTCTTTGATAAAAGAGTGTGATCATTTTATTTTCTAGTAATAATTGATCTACTCGTGTGCATTCCAATAACTTAATTCATAGTCTGTATTTCAATAACTTAGTTTAATTTAGAGGTGTGAATAACCAAGGACTTCTAGCACATACATTGCACTTACACTTCATCGCTTACTAGCCCTGGTCGATAATTTATGCAAGTAATTTAAAGTTAAATAAATTACCAAACAATTGTCAACGTCTTTTGATATATCTGGTGGCCTGAATATGGCTTGACATGAAACTCTCTCAAGATAAGCTTCTTGAGTTCACTGTTATCAGACACATAGATTGTTATGCAACCCACATATAGAAAAGATAGACCAACAACTTAAAAATTATCCTCTTTGAGGGTGGAACCTCCTTTACATTACATAAATGAAAAATTCCTAGATGATACAAATGATAAGACCTCCTTGGTATATATAAGTGTCTAAGGGGTCACAATATAATCAAAGCCTATATAACAATAATAATGCAAGGGCACAACAATAACAATAGTGGACTTTTATGGGGCACAACAATAACAATATGGGGGCTACTTGGGCACAACAATAACAATAGGGGGCTACACTAACAATAACAATAATGGGGATACACTATTATTATAGGGACCTAACATGCCCCTCTCCTTCAAAAAAGTGTTGTACTCGATGCTTGAGTAGTTCTGGATTCTTCTGTATAAAATTCTCATCCTCCCACGTGGAATCTTCAATAGGTAATTTCTTCCACTTAATGAGATACTCTAAAATTAACTATTTCGTAGTTGTCAGGTTCTTTTTTTATGACTATTTCAGGCTCAAATGTGATTTTTCCTTCTTCATCAAGTTCTGGCAATACTGTTTGAACTGGGAGCTTATCCACAATAACCTTCTTTAAGCATGAAACATGGAAAATTGGGTGTACTCGAGAAGATACAAGTAACTCCAATTTGTATGCCATAGTACCGATATTTTGTAACACCTTATAAGGACCATAGTACTTTGGTGATAATTTATTATCCTTCTTAACTTGCTTGAGGGACATTTGTTTGTATGGTTGTAGCCTTAAAAATATCAAGACATCTACATAAACAATTCTTTCATTGTGATGCTAATATGCATGTTGTTTCATTCAATTCTACGCTAGAGTGAGGTTATCCTTTAAGAGTTGGAGAACTTGTTTTTGATGCTCGATGTGATCTTCGATTGGTTGAACCTTAGAATTTTGTCTTAAATATGATGTGATGGATGGTGGATGGTATCCATAAAGTGCGATAAATGGGGTCATTTTTGCTGCAGTATGGAAGGAAGTGTTAAACTACCATTCAGCCAGAGGTAACCACTTGAACCATTGTGTTTGTTTATCATATACAAAGCAACAAATATATGCTTCCAATCATTTGTTCACTATATCAGTTTTCCCATCAGATGGAGGATGATAAGATGAGATATGAGCTAATTGAGTACCAAGGCAAGAAAATAATTTCGTCCAAATTTTTTTAGTGAAAATGGGGTCTTTGTCACTTACAATAATCTTTGGGTTTCCATGTAGCTTTTGAATTGTTTCCATAAATACAGTAGCAATTGTACTGGCTTTAAAAGGATGAGATAATGCACAAAAGTGTGCTCACTTGGTAAGTTTATCAACTACCACCATGATGACACTCTTTCATTTAGACTTGGGTAAACCTATGATAAAATCCATTGAGACCTCCTCCCAACGCTGACTTGGAATGACTAAAGGTTGTAACAGACCCAGGGTCTTAATTGTCTCAACTTTATTTTATTGGCAAACCGAACATTCTGCCACAAACTTTTGAATATTAGATTTAAGGCCATCCCAAAAAATTTCCTTTACGACCCTGTGGTAAGTTTTTAAAAATCTTGAGTGCCCTCCTAAGGGTGAGGTGTGCAATTCCAAAGGAACCTTTTGTTTGAGTTGGGAATTATTACAAAGATATAAGTGATATTTGTACCATAATGAATCATTTTTCAAGATAAATGTATCAGATATATTGGATCTTGTTGTAACTTTTGAATGAGAGTCCACACCTCTTCGTAACCCGTCCATTCATCCCTTGCTCCAATTATCCAATCAGGTAGGATAATAGAAATGGCATAAAGCAATGCTTCCACATCCTCATCCTTTCTTGATAGTGCATCTGCAACAACATTTTGCTTCCCTTTTTTTGTAGATTATTTCAAAGTCATAACCCAACATCTTTGTCACCCATTTTTGCTTCTCTTCTGAAGATAATATTTGTTCCAAAAAATATTTAATACTATCATGATCTGTTTTTACCTTGAAGTGTATTCGCATTAGGTAAGGTTGTCATTGCTTTAGTGCATGCAGAATTGCCAACATTTCCTTCTCATAAATAGGTTTGTGAAAATATTTTCCCTTGATTGGACGACCTACTAAAGAAACGAGTCTTCCTTCTTGCATTAAAACAACACCAATTCCATTTCCTGAGGCATCACATTCCACAATAAAGGTTTTTCTGAATTCTGGCGTAGCTAGTATTGGTGCTTGGCACATTGCCTCTTTAAGATGTTCAAATGCCTTAGTTGCTTCTGGAATCCAATAAAATGCATCTTTCTTTATTAATGTTGTTAAAGGTGCTGCTATTATCCCATAATTCTTAACAAACTTGCAATAATACCCTGTCAACCCAAGAAATCCTTGAAGATGCTTTAGGGTTGTGTTGTGCTCTACAAACAACCCCCCTATTTCATATTATTTTTATGTGAAATAGGTCCCTTTAAAATAAAGTTGATATCAATACTTTTACTTAACAAAAGGTCTGATAATCAAATGAGCGCTTTATAAAAAACCCTTTTTAAAACAATATCCATTTAAAAGAAATAAAGCAAATCTCGGTCATTGCGATAAAGCGATCACAAGATCGCATATCGCAATGACATGAGGGACATATAAAATGACACAAGGCTTTCCACCGATGCGATATCACATTTGGCGATCAGCGATCGGCGATATCCAATGCACAACCAAAAGCGCCCCATATCAATACCCCCGATGCGATGAGCTATCAGCGATCGGTGATCGGCAGGTCCCTTGTTTGAGTCTTAATACACATAAGCCTTTCGCCGATGCGATATCACAATCGGCGATCGGCGATACTCGATGCACATTGTTAAGGCGGACCTGTTATAATCCCCGATGCGATGCGATAAGGCACGGTTTTCAATAGAACGCCGTTAAAGTGATTGGAAAGCTCAATTTACTCATATTTAAGGCATAATCACTCCCGCTCGGTCGCCAATACGTCCATTGCACGATTAAGGAGATCTCTCGACCAAATAATGATATAATGGGCATTTATAAGGTGGCAGGTTTTATACAGCCATTTAATGGATTCATGTCTTAAAATCTTTCCATAGATTATCTCCGCGCCCGTTTTAAAAGCTGAATATATTGTTGTGCATCTATTCATTTGCTATCAATTGCAAGTTTTTATCGCTATCTCTCTGTATTACGCCAAATTGCCTCTCTGTGCAGCATTCAGTCATAGACAGGAGTTCAGGCATGATGGGTAAGAAGTCTAAGAAGACCGCAGGTGCTTCCAATCCACCAACCGTAGGACAAGCCGCTACAAACAGTAAGAAAGGCCTAATATCTGATACAACATGCACAGGCCTTACCAGAGTAACTTGGCAGGGCACTTATGACTTAATTGAGGCCGAGAAACCAAAGCAGACGGTAGCAGAAGCTACCGCGGATTCATTAAAGAAGTCGGACTTCACTCTCAAGGATTTGGCTGATTCTTTCCTTCACAGGATAGCAGCCAGGGAGCAAATTCTCCCATATACAGACGTGG